>VZTV01107667.1:0-19977 GCA_013400875.1 Anhinga rufa
GAACCTCTGGCAGATTGGCAGGAAGGACTGTAACATCTTCAGTAAAACAAACGCTTGCTTCACTGCGTATTAATCAGCAACCTGATGAATGCAGTAAGAAAAGTCTCAGTAAAGACATTTCGGATTTAGACAAAATCTGTTATATTTAGGACTTTGAAACAACATGTTATCTCATAATCAGCCCAGTGCTTTACAGGTGGCCAAAGAAAAACATGGAGTTGAAGTGCTCATGTTTTCTCAAAAAAGGAAGTAAATATAATGCACTGTAACTATTCTGGAATTGCTCCCTGCATAAACACTTTTCCTCACAGTTCGTCTTGAAACAGGATTTTATTTTTTTTCCCCTCTTGCCTAAAATAAATAGCTTCATGTGGAAAACTAGTCTGGAATAACATAATCTGCAAAACTGCATCAGTGAAGTTCAGCAGTCTCTTGAAATGGGAGTATCCAACAGCTTACTTAGTTATCTGGCATGTAAATACGTCCACGTAGGGAGTGATTTCAGAATACCTACAGTATTTGCATTCACATCACAGCTTATTTCAGAATAACTTCTTATACATAGGCAAGCTCTTTAAAAGAAAATTTCAATATTTATCTATACCAGCGAACTATTATGAAATACGCTGGGGTAAGAATCTGAAAATGTCATGTCTGCACTGGCAGTCTGCACTAACATGCAGACATGTATGCTGCCAGAATTTTTAAAGAAAGCTGAATCATGAACTGGGGAAGTAACTGGCTCTAATATCCAAAGGGATTTAGATTGTGCCTGAACAGTTGGACCCAGGAATGCCTCCAGCTCCCTCAGCCAAGTTTACATTGCAGCTGGCTCACTGTGGCTTACTGGGACATGACACAGGTTCTCATCATCCTTGTTGCTAGGTCCAGCTACCTTGTGAGTTTCCCTGGCTGTGCAAGCAGGACACAGTCTGAATTATCAGGGGACAAGGACAGCCAGGCACATTGTACAATTCACAGAGGTTTAAGTGCAGCCAGAGTGACCAGAAACAAATAGTTCAGTTAGCTTTGTTTAATCAATCCATCTTAATGTGTTATGCTTTAACTTAAAAAAAACAACAGCATATTTAAACTGCTTCATTAGCTATTAAAAACAAAACAAAAAATATTAATTTGTATTTATTTTCAATTTCTATCCAAAATTACCTTGAGACAAAGGAATGAAACTAATAACAAAACAGAACAAAAATAATTGTTTTCTAATAGAAAATACAAAATTTAAGATATTTTAATAAGATGCATGTCAACTATAAAAGCATTTAAATACGAACATGGCCAGTCCTGGTAGCTCACAGTAAGCACCAAATCAAATGCATAGTTGGTTAAGCATCAACGTGTTGACTTGCAGACAGTGAAAAATCACGTTTCCTTAAGAATGCAACTAGAAAGTAGAATCTACCCTGACCGAGCAAGTCTGCACAAAGCTACTTGTATGTTTATACAACCCAAATGACTGGTACCCAGGCCTGGCTACATGGTTCAAATATTCTTACTCCCAACACAAAGACCCACCCCCCTCTCGGCTTCTGCATTTCCTGTATGTCCAACACCAATATCACATGTTTCCTTGTGCTTAGATGCTGTAGGATTCTTTCCCAGCAAGTCATAGCTGCTGTAGTATAACTTGTGGGAATAATTTGGGGACCTCAGGGAGATTGTGGTTAGGTCAACGAAGGACTACACTACTTGAGTGAGGCTGATTATGCACTGCAAGGTGAGCAGAGTTGCAACCCAAGCTAAAACAAAGCTTTGGCTTTAACCATTCCCCTAGTCATGAAAGCCAACAAACAGAGATGCATGTGAAGAATAAGCATCTGCAGGGGAGCTACTGCAAAACAGAAAAGCCCCTTAAACGTTTTGATCAGAAGGCACGAAGAAGGGAATTTCCATGCTTCAGAGGGAGGGAAAGTGAAATTTTTTTCCCAACATTTTTAACACGGTTGCCCTAGTTTCGTATATTAATTTTCTTAACTGATATAACGATACTTATAACTCTGCAGTTTATCAAACCTGTTCTGTACAAGGTGACCTTGAGAAAAGTATGTTTTAATTTTAAAAGCTCTGACTTACCATGTCCCCTCATGTGATCTCGTAGTAGCCTTTCATTGGCAAAATGTTTCTGACAGTTCTGGCAACCAAACAGTTGTTCTGAATTTAAACAGAAACTATTTAGTGGCAATACAAATAACTTATGAAAGATTTATTAATTAATAACCTATAGCTGCCAGTTTAATGAATAAACAAACACAGCACTGAGACAGTTTCAGTATTCTTTTTCATTACCAATACTCTTCAGAAGAAAATTTAGTTTAGGCTTAATGAAAAGGATTGTTTATCAGTAAGCTAATTTTATCCTAAACAGATTAACAATCTGTTCAAACCACTAACAGTTTGAAATTTGAGCTCTTCTGTCAATTACCTAGAATGCAACTACTTTCATCACCAAGACATCCACAATTCCTAAATAGATCCCAAGCACTTAAAAACAGAAAAAACCAACCACCTCTCCCTTCTTTAGCATGCAGGAAGGCATGCCAGCTCATACACAGTGGGTTGAGGTAGGGAGCGTTCTGGTGAAGAAAATACTTACTGGAAAAGCAAAGCTGAAGAGAAAAAAAATTGCCTTTTGACCTGAAAGTACTTAAATGCTCATTAGGATTACTTGCAGAGATTTTGTAATCCAAGCCTGGCTCTTGTGGAGGTTCTCTCTTCAATAATCAAGTTTTTCCCATTCATGGGCAGTTTTCCAGTGTCAGTGGAATGTCACGCTATGCGATGGGCACCAAGGGAGGCAGTGTGATGCCACAGCTGCCAAGTGAATAGCTTTTCTGCTGAAACACAGATCTAAGCATGTTCTGTTGCTCACTTTCATTACCCTAATTCATCAGACATGCAACACCAAGACAGCTTCTATACTTCATGAAAACAACTGCCTTCTGGACTAAACCCTGCTTTCCTGCAATTGATTTATATGAAAAATAGAAATATTTATTAAATTACATGTGCACATTATCACAAAGCACCTTAAATAAAAATCTGTTAGAAATATAAAGAAAAATAAGAGCATATCCACTTACTATCTTCTGAAAGTTGTCTCTTTGCATGATCAAAAAACTTAGTGTTATTGGAGAACATTCGTCCACAGGTAGGACATGCTACAATTCTTTCTTGCGTGTGGGTTCTTAAATGATCCCATAGCTTATGTTTTCCTTTAAATACACTTAAGCAATCTAAACCAAATAAACAGAAAAAAAAAGCTGCATGAGTACTGTATTCTTTCTTATGTGGAAACAGAAAAGGCTATTACATACTTATGTCTTACTGTTATATTTTTAGAGACACATAAAAAAGCTTTTTCTAGGAAAAAAACCCAGACTGGTACTATTACAAACATCATGTGACATTTAACCCCTCAAATATCCATGCCAAAGCCACATTATTTGTCAGTAATCAGAATTCTTCAAGACACATTGTCCACGTGTGTGTCTCACAAAAAAAAAATCAGTTTTGAATCAGCAGAGAGCATGCTGCTATACTCACTCATGTGAGTATATTCACTGCTATACACTCTATACACTATATACTATACTATATACTATACACTCTATACACTGAGTATACTCACTGCTATACACTCTCATGTGTCACAGTTTTTGACTCCACATGTATGCTCATACAGTAGAATAGAGATAATGTTCATTACTATTTATGTTGGGCCCCCTCCCTCCCCCCATCACTGAACTCCAGCAGTCTTCACGGTGTCTGGAGAACCAGGAGAACAAGATGGGATAGTGAATACATGTCAACTGTACATGTCCAAGAACCCTGCTTACTGACCTCTTTTTTTTTATCTTCACATTTTCTATCTTTACATACAGGTTCACATAGTGGTTAACCACAAGCAATCAGCTATCCACCAAACAATCTTTGCATATAAATAGCTACGTCCTCAGATCTCTTGAGCTCAGGAACAGTCTGGTACTGTGGACACAGTGCAAGTTTTAACAGCACAAGTAGAAAGCTCTGGCTATTGACATGTGACAAATAAGGGGAAAATCCCTAGTGCGTTAATGTATTGGTGTAAATGGAGCTAAAGAACTACTTTCAGGAGAAAACTTCAGACGGATGTGAAGGAATAGCCTACCACAGAATCACAGAATGGTAGGGATTGGAAGGGACCTCTGGAGATCATCTCGTCCAACCCCCCTGCGTGAGCAGGCACACCTAGAGCAGGGGGCACAGCACCGCATCCAGGCAGGGTTTGAATGTCTCCAGGGAAGGAGACTCCACAACCTCTCTGGGCAGCCTGTGCCACTGCTCTGTCACCCTTGCAGTAAAGAAGTTTTTTCTCATGTTGAAGTGGAAATTCCTGTGTTCCAGCTTGTGCCCGTTGCCCCTTGTCCTGTCATCAGGTATCACTGAAGAGAGTCCGGACCCATCCTCTTGACGCCCACCCTTCAGATACTTATAAGTATTGATGAGATCCCCCTTCAGTCTTCCCTTCTCCAGGCTGAACAAACCCAGGTCTTTCCTTATAAGGGAGATGCTCCAGTCCCCGATCATCTTTGTAGCATTCTTGCTTAAGGAGAAGCAGCCACGAGTCTCTCTCATCTACCTAACAAAGATAACAGCTATGCAGAAAGCTACCTTTTTAGAAAGGTGAAATAATAGCCTGGATCCAATCAAAGATTCTTCAGAATCAAGAGGGCTAAATTCAAATTCAAAAGCAAGAGGTAGGAAAAGATAAAAATATTCTTTTGTGGATGACGCATGATAAGAGTAATCAAGTGAATCAAACTCAGTGACAGGTTGGATACCTTTAGGTCTCAGAAATTAATGCATAAAATTCATTTCACAAAAAGGATTTGCCTAGCTTTTTTAACCAAGTAGGTGCATCGTAAGTTCCATTTCTACTATCCATCGGGACATACTCTCAAGTGGAACAAGAATGTAATAGCCTTGATAACAATCCACATCCATTCCAATGGGTAGAATGTAGGCAACTTCCTGGAGAGGAGGTCTGAGCTCCAGATGAACATACTTAGTCAAGGGACAGAACTCCAGATGCCTTATTAAAAGACAAAGGAAATTCTAAAACCTCACCTTGCCTACAATGAGCAAACAGGATCATCAGTGTCTCTTTCACCTCTACTGTGTACAGGGTACTTCTGATTGGGAGGGGCCACAGAAAAAGGACAAGCTCCCATCAGAAGCTGGAGGACCAATTATTCTAGTGTAACATGAAGATTTTTGTCTCTGTTTAACTCCAGATTCAAAATGTGATATACAGGACATCAGATTGAATCCCTCTTACACGATTCCTTTCTGAACTTTGCCAGGGCCCTGAGTATACCAACAGTCTCTGGTTGCCCTGAGCAGCCCAAAGCCATCTTTCTCTGCAATCCTCCTCTGTAGCCAATTCCATCCCACACAATTATCCCTCCATAACTTCAACAGGCAACTGCTGCTGTATTTTAAAATACCCTGTTAAAATGCCTCTCCTACCTTATAACTTGCCCTTCTCGTGTTACAACTGAAGCTTATTACTTCTCATCCTTTCTAGCACAAACATGGAAAACAGATTATTTCACTGTTCCTAACAGCAGGACATTTCTTAAACATATTTGAAGACATATCATATTCCTTTTCTTCCGCATTTCACTTTTCCCCATTCTGTTGCTTAGGCTATACAGTCAGGAGTCCCCTCACCTATCCTAATGGGCTATATTTTCTAAAGCTATGATCACACTGATGTGTGATTTTTGTTCCTCTAAGGACTACAGATTCTGCAATATCAGGTCACTGGAGTGAGTTCCCCAGCCAAAAAATAGTGCATCTGTTAGCTAATCACAAGAGGGAAAAGGAACAAAATTATGTTGCTTTCACCCGCTGATGGGATTTTGCCATCACTGCAGTGAATAGCTAAGCCAAAAAGTAACTTTAACCCATAAATTAGAGAGACATATCTGGGGGTGGGGGGTCACCAAGAAGATTCCAATCAAACCTGGACTTTTTTTGACACATTTTATAAGACATAGCCAACTTGATTGGTTTAAGGCAAGCACAAAATGATCTTTTCCAGGACCAGAGTCCCACAAGTTGTCTCATTATTCTTCAGCAGAAAGTCTTTTCTTCTGGAGAGGTTCTGCTCATATACTTGTAGGTCTGAAGCTAAATGGCACGCACATCAAATGGCAGTCCATAGTTTAGCCCTTACTCAAACAATCAAGGCATCTGCTATGAAAGACTGTCAATGGAATGTGGCTTCTACAATACAGCCAAGGGCAGAACATCAGCTTTGAAGCCATGACAATAATTTTAACACAAGAGGTAGCTAGCAATATAGAGAATGCATAAAAAGTGCTCTTTCTCACCACAGAGTTGAAAAAAACTAGGACGGCAATAGGCATGCTTCCCTTGATTTGAAGGGAACAGATGAGGGAAAGCAAAGACTAAGGTCACCATGAAAGATTATTGTGACTGAGACAACCCCGATCCTGAGTGGTAGAATATAAGTGAAAAGTCTGTTTGAATGGTATATGAACTATCAACCACAGGCAGAATTATGAGGAAACCCAACCCTGTTCAGTACTGGCAATTCTCAGCTTAGATTAATTGGAGTTGAGGGTGTTCAATCCCATGGATGATAGGAACTATGCTACTTAAATCATGATACCTATAAAATAGAAATGCTTCTGCAACTACTTAAGATAAATTAAAAAATATCTGAAGATCTCTCACAAGTTCCTATGCAACATGTAACACTAAGTGAATTTTGTAAGAAACACTGAAGTGAAATACTTTTTGAAATAGAATTTTTTTTTTATATTAACTACCTTTCCAGTGACAATAAACAGCTTGCTTCTGATCTGTAACAGTTTCTTCCTCAGTAGCATCGGCATGAAGAGCAACATGTTGATAAAACCACACTGGGTTATTGAAGGTAACCTGAAAACAAAATAGAAGCATGGAGAAGACAAGATAGTTTTGGCAGGATATCAGCTGACAGGAACATAGAATTAAGTCTTTTTAGAAACCAAGCAGACACCAGTAAATATTGCAGTAACATTTAATTAACTCACCCCAACACAGAGACAATTACATCAACTACAAAAATGTAGAACATTCTGCAGTATCCACCACACAAACCAGGTCCTGAATTTTCACCTAGCATCTAGTAGTTGAAAAGTCTGTCTAGACTAATTGAGTGAATTCTACCCATTCTCTGGGGCAGGGATGTGTCTGTTAATGTATTTCTGTTGATTTATTTCTTTGGTATATTTTTACCTTCTCCCCTCCCTTCACTTCTACCTGCTCCTACTCACAAGAAGGCTATGAGGGCAATTCAGGTAATTCCAACAGAAATGGGAAGGCTGCACAATGATTAAACTGAATTAGGTGTTATGGACATAGCACTCCACAAGTTAATACTTATGTGACAAGGGGGACTAAACCTTAATTAACCTCTGCCTCACTCCACAAAAATCCACACCTGCAGAGAGAAAGCTGACTGCCTGTTGCATTTCCTTTGAGTAACACAGGGTGTCATTCAACTGCATACAGTCAANATTCCTCTCAGTTCCAAATTATTTAACCCCCTAACCTCTCTGCTGTGCTGGCATAAGTTTGTAAGGCTACACACTGAATGGTGACAAGGAATTGATTTGGCTTTCAACCAAATCAAAACACTGGTGAGAGGAAATGGGAAACAGGTGATACTCCTTAGGCTGATATTGCCACTGCCCATAACATACAGCTGATTCAAATTTAAACAGCTTTTTTTTTAAAAGAAAAATATATATATTAAAAACCTATTTATTTAGTATTATCCATTTTTAATCATCCTAATCTTAGTAGAGTGGATTGAACTAAGCTGCTAGGCATTCTGTGTGCAGAACAGAGCATTCACATGAGGAGTTAATGCAGGCAAACTGCTGCATTTTAAATGCATACTGCAATGTATTTCACAATAACTCCCTCAGGGAGACAAGCCCTTATTTCCTCTGAAGGGCTTGAAACACGATCTGAGAGATCCAAGGTCTTGTGTATATGAAAACATATAGGCATATTAAGGTGAATCAACTAAAAGTATTGAGCTAGACAGTGATTGAAAGCTTCTTCACTTCTTAATCAGAGTAACCATACGGGTGTTAAATCCATTTAAATTTGTTGGCACCATCTCTTGAAATATTTTGCTGGAACTTTCTTGAATATTTCTTTCTATGTAAATAGGAGAGGAGAGAAGTTTTTGGGGCTGCTGCCTGAGTCAGAAGCTTTACCTTTGGGGAAACTGAATCTGACACAGTAGGAGGCACCACATGAGTCGGGGGAAGCTGTATGGGTTATTTTCAAAGAGAATTATATTCATAACTGTGGGAACATAGTTGCAGGAGGGTGGGAAAGGTAAGCAGTTTTCCCTGCCCTCAAAGTTCTCCTCTTTCGCAGTGTGCCCTACCCCACCTCCTGGGTCTAGTCTAGCCTGCCTACTAAGTTGGGAAATGTTCTTTTAATTAATAAAATTCACAACATAGTTTGAACTTGAAAAAACATGTATAAAAAGATTTAGCAAAATGCTATGGACTAAAGGATTCCATCAGCCAAAACTGCCCACTTACATGAATGAAAAATGGAACATAAAATCAATTAACAGGAAGATTTTTCTTCCATTTTTTAAGCATGTTTTTCAAAAGACTGTGCTTACTGACAGATGTAGCAAAGCCAGATTCTGAAGGGTTTGAAATTTTCCTGAACCTCTTCATTTTTAAAATAAATAGAGCAGTCATAACAGTATGTGAGTAAAGACTCACTGACATGTATTAAAAAGCAGTAATAACAAAAGTAACTACGGTAAGAAATTATTCCTGTAAGCTATGAGACATAATGGCAATAAGGTTTTTTTTGTGACAACAGTTTGTAATCAAACTTTGCAAACAATCCAAAAGTTATCATAAATAATGCTCTGTATTTTATGTTTAGGCCTACAGCTTTAAAAAGAAGAGAATGGGGTACTTCCATCCTTAATCCACTCGTAAATAAAAGCCTTTATTTACAGACATATAGTTTCTCACAGATTGCCTCAACAAATTTGCCTCTCTCTATAAACTTCGCTCTCAGATTTTTATGTCATTCCTTGTTTCATGTGAAGAAAATTAATGGAGAGAGAGGTATCTAAGCATTACACAAGTATAGATATTCTAAATTCAGAGCCAAAAAAGCCAAATGGATATTTCTAGACATTCTGTCCAGTAATAACACACAGATGAGGAGGCACTCACCTTTCATATATGCTATGGCACAAACAATCTGTAAACTGAAATGTTAAGAGGAAACTGGAAGTGACTTTAGACCTAGTACCAAGAAGGTTAGCAAAGCAAAGCATGAACTATAACCACCATCAGAAAACAAAAGTAATTTCACTCCATCACTGCAGTATATTTAGTCAAACATCACACAGATTCTAATTCGACAATGTGATGCACGTGAGGAATACAACACCTATGTAAAGTACCACCAGTCCGACATTCCCTTACATGGAAATATTTACGTCCTCCTTAGTGTTTGTTTATAACCTCAAAAAGCACAGTTTGTCATAAATTAATTTTATCACAGCTTTGATATGAAGAAGTCATAGACAATAGAGAACTAGGATTTCAGGATGATAAACTCTGATAATCACCAAAATAATCACTGAAAGGCCTAGAGAGACATACGGAAAAAAAGGATCAAAGGCCTTTGAAAAACATTAAAGCTTTTTGTTTTGACTTTTAATTCAACATTGCTAAACCTATATCAGGTTTGCCCATATGAGGTTTGCAAAGTTGTTTAGGTTTACAGTTTTTCTGATTTCCACAGTGCAACGCATTTCAGTTGTTTCTTCTTTGCCAATATTTTATGTTTTCAGTTATATAATTTAACTCAAAGGAAACAAAAACTCATACCACATGAAAAAATTAATGCAGATCAGAGAGATGATTTTCCTGCACTACTACTTGCTCTAAAAACCATCTTGCTCAACAGTAACACAAAAGGAGATGGTAGAAAATGTCATCTGCAAGGCATCACACTTGTGGATGCAAAGGTAATGCTCGCTAGCCATAAATAACAGCTGAGTTTATGAGGCCAACACTGACAGAGAAAGTGCTTCCCTATAATGTCATATCAATATGAAGCCACTTCTGATTGGAAACACCTCCAAGAAGCAGGAAAAAAAATAATATAGGCAGCACTATTTATGTTAACATTGTCAAAAAAAGATAGCAACTGCTAATCATCTTGGTCTACTTGATGCAAAATAGCATAGTTGTAACTGAATGGATAATCACAGAATCACAGAACGGTAGGGGTCAGAAGGGACCTCTGGAGATCCTCTCATCCAACCCCCCTGCGTGAGCAGGCACACCTAGAGCAGGGGGCACAGGACTGCGTCCAGGCGGGGTTTGAATGTCTCCAGGGAAGGAGACTCCACAGCCTCTCTGGGCAGCCTGTGCCACTGCTCTGTCACCCTCACAGTAATGATTTTATTTAATACAGGACACCAAAAAGCGGTCAAGATACAAACCATTTTTAGTTGAAACCAATCTTGGCCCCATTTGGACATCAGACTTATATGAACAGCCTGTTGCAAATGTCTGATTTCTGTCCCAGTAAAATAAAATAAAATAAAATTTAAAAAAACCAAACCAAACCCAAAAAAACCAACAACCCAAACAACACTTCTAACTGACCAAGGAAACATCAGATATTCTGTTGCCTTTCTTCAGACAAACAATAAACACTCTGGACCTCTTTACCAACTACCAAGTTCATTAATTTATCATTAAACTGGATATATTACAGTTTTGTATATATGCTCTTAAAACACAAGAGAAGTTGCATCTTTGTCAAAAAGATCACCTTAGCGACCACAAAAAGAAAGAAAATCTGAATTCAAGGTTGCAGATGCTATGCAAATATTTGTTTACATTTTTGTGAATGCCAATATAATAATTATCATATATTACTTACAAATATAGTGAGAAACACTGTTCAGAGGTAAGATTGAGCAAAAATTCCCAATAGTGAGTCAAATCCAAAGAATGCTGAGGTAAAGTTAGAAAAGGAAAAAAAATAGCAATATCTCAACATATTTCACTTACATCACAATTCTCCCAATGGCAGACAAACTCCTCCGAAGTCTTTGGTAACTGATGCCAGCTATGGCTGTTCTGCAAACACACTGGCAAATCACGGTGCAATGCCCGTAACTGAGAGCCTATGAATTTTAGTTTGGTGTGGTAACTGTGAAAATTGACATGTGTTATCAGCTTTCTGGGATCTTTCGCCCCAAATTCACAACTTCTCCACCAACACGGGTACTGCTCTAAACATAAGAAAGAAGTAACATTTTACGGAACACTGCATGAAATCTGCAACTGTATGCCACAAGAGTGAGAATGCCAAACAGTACTTACATTTGTAGTAACTTCACAATCTGTAAGTAACTTTAGTAGAGAAGCTGGTAATTGCCATCTGCTGATAATGCACTAGATTAAATTTACAAATCTGAGTGGCAAACAGATTTTCCACTGTCTTGCAATTGCAGCAATACTAGAATGCTTCGTACCTTAAAACACAACTTTTTGCAGAAAGGCACTTCATAGATTCGGTAAGAAAATTTTGTAAAAATAAGTATTTTCTTAGATAAATACTACAACACTCTTCAGCTTAGGTCACAGAGACATTGTTAATGTTCATCCAATTCTACTTTTTTCACCTTTAATTAAAACTCATTCACCTTTAATTAAAATGTCTACACCTGTAATTATACTTGATTACAGTGTTAAGAATAAAGAGCAGGATACACAAGAGCCAAAATAGCTATATTAAAGTCTGGTATATTATTGCTATTACATCCACAGAGACTGACTATAATTTTCTGCAGAACCAGATTTTTTTTGGTTTTCCTTTTAAGTACATTTAACACTATTAAAAAGATGTAAAATACAATACCTGTCACAAAATAACATCAGTGTATGCATCCATATAGGGCAAATACCACACAAACAATAAAAGTTTCCATTTTCCTATAAAGATTCATACAAGCGCTACTTTAAACTTAGACTTCTCATGCAGCAGGCCACTTCCCTGAGAGGGAAGAACTGTGCCATTCAAAACCAATTTGCTAAAATCTGTTTTAGACAATTGCACCTGCTGAGGCCCTAATATTAGGAAAAAAAAGATCCTCAGCAGTTCTCATGACACCACCTCGCCAGTCTCTTTCCATATTAGTAATAGCTATCAATACAAACAAAAATCCAGTGCAATCACATACGAAGCAAAAAGCAGGTATAAGCCCTTGCCTAAGGGCTTCATGCAGCTAGGCCTTAAAAAGCTATGGACATCTGTGGTGCAGGTAAACTGAAATCAGTATTATTTTCTAGGCTAGGAATACTCTTCCAAACTGCAACATAATCTGTGTGACAGACAAGACATAAGTGACCTGCTGTTTCCAGGCGATGCTGTAGGTACTCTTCCAAGTGTTCCGCAACATGATTACAAAATTCCTCCATGCATTTCCCTTTAAAGCAGCATTCTTTCCATTCACATGGTAATATTAATTCAGTGTTCTTAAATCTGCTTCCAGGGGCCATTGCCTAAAATTTTTAGAAGTACAAAAAAGTTTTAGTTATTGTATTACATTTCTGTAAATTTCTCTTGTACAAATAGCAGTTAAGATTACAGGCTCCTAGATGATATGAACATTTCTTTTTTCTTTTTTTTTTTAATTACTGAATACATTATTTTAACAATCTAAGGCCATATTTTGCAAACGTTTACACCTTGCCAGAAGCCACAAGTTGTAACATTTTCATTACAACCATATAGTAAGAGTCCTATGATCACCATCCCAAACACCTGCTGAGGATGCCTTCATTGTAATTTAACTCTACGGCAGTACTGTAAAACTTCTTTCTACATAGAAAGCCAAAGTAACTATTACCAAGAGTGCAATTCCACAGTCACTTTAGCCCAACATCAGCATGGGCTCCAGCCGAACAGGGGTGGTTCCATCTGCCCCTTCTTGTTCTTCTCAAGATCCAGCTCTGGAATTGGCACAGCCAGCTGCTAAAGTGATGAGAAAGCTGATCCAACTGAAAGCTAATTCTTGGGGGGAATGAGAGACAGGTGGCTAAATCAGTTTTCTGCTGAACGGGATACATGTGTGCATCAGTATAAAGGAAGCAACAGGAATATAAACTGAGGAGAAATAGTTCCACTGTTTTTTCATGACTCTGAACAGATATAACCAACAGCAAAGTTTATTAAAAACTACTGGCCCGTTATCAGTGGTTTCCCACCCCCCTACTCTTCCCTGTATTACTAGCTTCAAAGATCTGCCGGTTCAGCTGCTCAGAGGACCACTCCCTAGCTTGCATTATTCCCAGCAATCTGAATTAGTTTTAAGAGTTTAGCCTCCAAGCAGATCAGCTGATGGATCTCAATCAGCAGCAGACTTTGGAAGGGGGATGGTAACAAGCAGCTGGGAGGAGGTTCTTCATTTTCTCATCAACACATACAGATCGGGAAGACAAACTCTGTCCAATAGCCTAAAGCATCAGTATAGAAGTCTGACTGTGTCTTCCATGGTGCTCTCAGCGATTCTATAGATTAAAGAAGTCAGGCACTGACATAATACTGGCTTAAAAAAAAAATAGCATGCAAGTGGAAAAGCATGCAGGAACTAGTATGCCAACTCACTGGTCTTAAGCAGGATTTTTGTATTTCCAGCTACTAAAAATACCAATTTGGAAGCACTCCCCCACCAGCAAGTTAATTACCAGAAAGCTTCCGAGCAAACTGATCATCTTATTTTGCAAGTGGGACTCTTCTCACATTGTAACAGTTCAATCTAAGCTGCTAAAACCAACCCTTTCACTTCACCAGTGCCCCATCTTACTGGCCTGAAGCAAGAAATGCTGGTATCCCTAGAGACAGACTGAAAGGTGAGGAGACTATCATTTATGCTACACATTAAATAATCCATGTCGAGTACTTTATTAGTTATTCCAGGCACAGTATTAATACTACTGGAACAAAATACTTCAAGTTATAATTATTCTAATTGACCAATGCCGGTATCCACAGTATCCTAACACGCAGACTAGGCTAGAGGCAAAACCGACCGGGGAAAAACTCTGGGAGCGACCTTGAATCCCCCCGGCCATAACGACAGGGACCCCCAGCGCCTCCCCCTTGCCCTCGCTGTCTCACACGCCGCCTCCGCCGCCCTTAGCCGCTTACAGCCGGGGAAGCGAGCAAGCCCCCCTCCCGGAGCAGAGGGTCTCTCCGCACGCCTGACCAACGGCACTAACCGACCCCGGGAGGGAGAAGGGACAGGGATGGACAGACAGACGCCGCAGCGCGAGGCAGGTAAGCGCGCGCACCTGCGCCGGCCGCAGGGCTGCGCATGCGCCGAGNAGCGCCGCGTGTCCACCGCGGGCGGAGCCGTGGGCCGCCCTGCCGTGATAAAGCCCACGGCGGTTAACGGCCGCGGCGGCGATCTGCCCCCAGACCCAGCCCCCACGCCCGCGTGCGGAGGCACCCCCGGGTTTGGTTGTTTTCCCCGTTTCAGACCTTTCCCCGTTAACATGTCTCCCAAACCGCAGGGGAGCCCCGCGCGTGGCGGTCGCACCTTCCTGGGCCGGGTGTGCGGGGACGTGCCTTCGCTGGGCTCGGTCCGTTTTGCTTCCCCGCAGCTGAAGTGCCGGCTCCCGGGCGGGGATGGAGGCGCTGCTGGCGGGAGGCGGATGTCCAGGGGAGAAGGGAAGCAGGCAGTGGGGCTGCAAAGGCATTTAGGGGGGTTAAAGCACGTCTTCCTACGACCGCTGTTGTAGCTACCACTGAACAGCCCCGCTCACCACTGCCTGCCCTCTGATTCTCCTGCTTGTAACCCCCACCGTTTTCAATACCCTTCACACCAAACACGGGCACCTTTAAAGGTAGGAGCGTATTAGCTGGTAGTGCATGCCACCGAGAGCTGGAAGTCTTTGTAGCCAAGTGTAGGAGACCACACGCGTTCAGTTCCTGCGTCCAGACACTGCTAAGTGACGCATGCAACCAGAATTCGTGATTTCTTGCAAGCATTAATTGATTACAGCAAGTTCTTGCTGTACTTGAATCACTTCTTAAACCACTCTTCTTTTTGATAAAATGCTTATGCTTAATTTCTAGACATTTCTTAAAGTAGGTAGACTCAGAAATACTGGCTATACTGTGAGAAGATAAAGTAAATTAAGAAGGAAACAGGTATGCTGTATAATTAGAATGACAGCTATCCCTTTACTGACTAGAAATGCTCTCAGGGGTGACTGGATTACTTTAAAACACCAGCAGTAACTAAAGCACTCTTTTCTAAGACTTTTCTGCCAGGAACACCTCATATCTCTATTCAACCCACTTCTTACGTAAATAACCACACAAGTATATCATGCCTGGAGGAAAACTTAGTGCGTGTTGGGATTTGCATGTATTTCATGGGAAAAAAAGTAGTGGAAAAGGGAGGAGAGTGGAAAAGGGAAGTAGGTGAATTTGCCTTCAGGACAAAGTTTCTCATTTTTTCTCTTTGATTATGCAATCTAAGCTCTTCTCTTTTGCATCTTTAAAAATGGTGCTTTGTCACTGATTCCACTGTCTCTTCAGCAAAAATCTGTTTGCGTCAGCATGGACTTCACAGGAAGGCAATAAAGCAACTATTCTTTACTTTTTAAGACACACACACCCCCAGAAAGAACCTGCTCCTGCCCAAATACCCCCAACCTATGTACTCATATTTACTTTGAAAACCAATCCTGAATTCTCTATGGTAACTAGGGCCCCGGGCACAAGTGCCACCCCTACATCAGTCAGAGAGAGGTATTTATTCTTTTGAAAGCTCAGACTAGTGTCTTAGTACAGGCATGGCTGTGGAGAGAAGGGAAGAGGAGCTCACACATCCAGCTGATTTATTTTTTACCTACCCACAAAATAGCCAGTGTAACAGATTGAGAGCCATTCTTTTTTTATCTCCCTCGCCTTGGCACAGCGAGGAACTGGGGTTAGAGCTTTCCCACCCTTTCCTTTAATAAGCTGATTAGATATTTTTTTTAAATTGTACAACACCCCTCTCTATTCCAGTGTCATCCCCTCAATGGCACGCCTGTGTCTGACCTGGACGCAGATGTCACGTGCACAACAGAGCAGGTCTGTTCTGTGCGGGAGAAAGGACGGTCACTCTTGGGAAAACACTGCCCACAACCTTGCTTTCGCTCTTCCCAAAAGCGATGAAACGTGGACCTGCTTCATTCCCTTATCGTTTGAGCATCTTACCCTTTGGTTTCTGCATGTTGCTGCATATAACACACTGAGCGTGTTTTACATTTTAATTTAATTTATGGTAAACTGAACACACACTAACGCATTCCCCTATACAAGTAGCAGAATATAGGTTCTGCTGGAAAAAAGCATCGGAACACAATAATCACTAGTATTTAGTTAACAGCACTGCACCCACCACAACTTGCCACACAGTTTGGTGGAGCGGGCTAAGTACATGTTCTCACAGCTTTGTTTTTTTTTTTAGCTGCGCTTCCAATGTATTTCATTGCCTCTCGGGTCCCTCTTTCTCCCCGGTTTTGAATCCATTTCTCGACATTCACTACACGTGAGAGGTACAAGTCTCACTTCCCTGTGAGCTCTGTGACAACAGCCAGCTGTTGGGGGAAGAGATACTGAAATGAGCATGTGGCTGGAGGGGAAGGCTGGCAGAACTCGGCTGGTATCTGCTCTCATTAACAGCACCCAGTGCATCAATCCCTGCACAAGTAGCTCTGGCAAACGAGCCAGAACATGTGCTGCCTCCTTCCTTGAGCTAGTGTCACGGCAAGAACCTCAGACTCACGTGGGTAGGAGAAGGGTGGACATCTGTAGAAAAACTAATATAATTAGTTTCCCCTAATTTTCACTCCTCATTCTGCTGTTGCTACACTTCTTTTTTTCATAGCCATTTAAATTTTTGCTACATTTACTGAACACCTTAAAAACTTTAGAATCAAAATCTAGAAGTAAACAGAAAAAATAAAGGAAAGCACTCAAGTGACAGCAAAAAGGTATTGCAACTTAAAAACTTTGCTTTAGATGAAATAAATTCCCAAACTCGGTAATTTTAGTTGCTTTTGAAATCAGCTGCTCTAACAGCCATTGCAACCAGCTTTTCAAAAGTGTTAGCAACTAATCAGGCACTGTAACCGGTCAAAACAGCTCATGGATAAGGCAGAAAGAAAATAGCATTACCTGACAAGTATTGACAAAATCCTGACTCCAGGAGTGAGACCAAAGTCTCCTGGACAAGTCTCACCTTCCCTGCCCCACACAAAGGATACCCTCTCTGCCCCTTTCAGCTCAGCTGCTGGAAATTTGCATTTAGCAACGCTGAGCTTGGACTCTGTAGAAAAGCGATCCAGCCTGTCAGTCATCGTTAGGCTCTACTGCAGGGGCTTTTGATGCTGAACTCCAATCTGAACGGGACTGTGCGCTTTGTAGCTGGAAGCAGTACGCATGCAGAACACCACTTTAGCACACAGGAGGGAAAATAAATCCAGAACAGCTTTCTCAAAGCATTTTAGGGCAAGAAACATATTGTCCAACCATGGTTATGCTGTTTGGTTGAAGTACCTGTGGCTTTTTACAGTGTTCCAACATTTTTAGTGAAGAAAATGTTAACGGCTTCTTGCCATATGCAGCGCAAGTATCGTAGTAGCATCTCAGTACTGAAGAAAATCACTCTAAGATGAGTTGATGACAAACACAACAGAAATACTTTTTTCCTTTCTCCTGTTGCCAACACGACACTCTGGGTTTGCTCTAGGGCAAAAGCCCTTACGTGAAAACAAACCTCAGTAACTAATCCCACAGTTGTAAGTCACTTGGCTGCAGACTGTCTCCACAACTACTGCAAGCGGAGCTTTGCTGTGCATTGTGGTGGGGATCAGCAGCATCCTCCTCTGATACGTTTCCTTCTCCCACCACCTTGTGTGATGAGCCCAACACACAACCACCGTGAAAAGGCATGCCAAAAATACACAGGGCTAAAGATCTGCTGACAGGTACGCCTAGATCAATAATAAATATAAGGCCAGAAGTAGTTAGAAGAAGTGACATTATGATGACTTTAAATAGCACCAAGGAAATCTCATTACTGACCAAGAATTCACAAAGCCATACTAACAAAGCTATTTACCCTGTCCACTTTCATGTAGTACCTATAGTTTTTATATGATTGCCATCTGGATGGATGGTATTTTTTCCATTTCTAGTTTTCAAGACGAGACATTCGGGCATCTTCATGTATGCAGAACACCAGCAAATCAAACTGACAGAAAACTCATACTGTTACATGGCTGTTAACTTTGAACAATTTCTGGAACAATAAAAAGGTACAGAAGCTGGTTAGACTGATGGGAGACTGACCGTTAGGTTTCTGCAAAAATACTCACTTTTCATACTGACACATCTAAAAAGAAAATTTTAATTTTAGAGAGCGTAATAGCACTTGACACAGTAGGTTTTCCTGAGAGAACTCACCACAGACCATAGCCAAGAAAGGTTCAATCTCCTCTGCTTTTGGCTATTACTCAGTAACAAGCTATAGAATAAATATTTCAGAATGCTACCCCGTGCTTCTGTATATTGTGGGATGTACAAAGTTCTACAAGACCATGATTAAGCTTGCTGCTTTTGAAGCAAGTCTATGTGTTTTGAAGAAAAAAATGTTTGATGCATTCATTAAGGAACAGAAGAGAGTAACACTGGTAGAGAGGGTTCTGTACCTTGACGCTCCTTTACTTCAGAGCCCATGTGCCACAGACAGCATTCAATTAAATAATAGTCTTAGCAGTAAACAATGACATTACACAGAACACTACACAACATCACTCCTTTGGCTCAAAGTAATTCCAGTTTGTTACTGAACGGATGTTATGCAAAATCTCCAACGCACGGCTGACAACAGTAACCTTCACATCCTATAGCTGAAAAGGCTAGTAACAACTCGGCAAAGGAAATTCAGATTGCACATCCCTTATGTAGTTTTATTTCTTGTGCAGTTTGAAACAGCATCAGTATAACTTTGGTATTCATCTGCAAAAGGCTTAGCTGGGAGGGCAGCTGGCAGTCACGACTTGTCCCAGGTAAGCTTTGTCTGAAAAGGCTTCCATTTCCAACATCTCCAAACAAAGCAATTTGTTTAGAATTTCTTGGTGTTGCAGCACACACAAGATACAGTTGTGTTCTCACAGGGATGTTAGTAACAGTAGCAATAATAAAACCGCGCTGAGAGATGAGGTACCATAGCAATGGTTGCAGGGAAAGTCCAGATCATTTCTAAAAGGACTGTTCTGGGAAGATTAGCTTTTAGAGGACTTTCTATTGCCTGGCCTAGTCAAAGCCCTGCCAGTAGTTAGATTTTTCCCTCCTGAAGCAAAATAATATTTAAGATAATTTTTACAGTAGGAACAATCATCCACTGGAACAACATCCCCAGGGACATCGTACCAAGTCCCTGCCACTGGAGGTGTTAAAAGATGCGACTGGACAGGGTGCTAGATCATCTCATCTGGGCTCCCTTTCCCAAAAAGGTTGGACCAGATGATTTTTTGAGGTCCCTTCCAACGTGGGCTGGTTTATGATTCTATGATTTTGGAGATACTGAGAGACTGAAGAGAGAGACATTTCTTTTCTATGTGATCACCAGCATGCAAGCATTTATTGTGTGATTATTCCTTTTTAAATCAGCTAGAATCAACCATTATCAGAAAGGTAAGATGCACACTGGCCTGGATGGAATTATGCAGGCCGGTTAGTGTGGGAGGGATGCTCAGCAGCACAAGAGTGCAGAATACCAGAGGATCATGTTAGGATATAGAGGTTGTGTGAAGTCAGAGA
>VZTV01107671.1:7579-21509 GCA_013400875.1 Anhinga rufa
GTGTTTCTCCCAGATAAACCAAAATACGAGCTTCCCCACCACCACCACCACCACCACCCCCCCGAAAAGTGTTTTTACTGAATATTATTCCGCGTTAGTAAGAAGTTGCTAACAGCACTGTAAAAATATGTCCCTATATCTCACGCAGTCAGGTAGTCTAAAACGACTGTGCTGGAAGTTTTCCAGCCTTGCCCAGTGGATGGACACAGATTTATTTGGAAAGCAATCCTTAGCAGTGGCAAATCACGTAATCCTGCCCTTCTGCCGGTGCCTTCCCCAGGAGCTCTGGTAGGGAGACACGCACATGCTGGTGGCTTTGGATGCTGTTAGGAGGTTAAGTGCGTACTTAGCATGTGATTATCGCACCCGGAGAACCCATGACACAAGACAGAGGATGGGGTTTTACGGCTTCAAGGGGTCACTATGTCACTATGTCACAGTCCTAGAAGGTTTCTATGGCTCATAAGAAACCACACTCAGTCCATTAATAAGTATTAAGTTTATATCGATAAGATTCTTCCATGTATTTCTTTTTCAGGGGAACCTCAGGAGACACTTCAAGCACCCTCCAGGACCAGTACATTCCTAGATGGGACTAC
The DNA here is from genome assembly GCA_013400875.1 of Anhinga rufa. Lineage (NCBI taxonomy): Eukaryota > Metazoa > Chordata > Aves > Suliformes > Anhingidae > Anhinga > Anhinga rufa. The sequence continues at coordinate 8,179 of VZTV01107671.1, forward strand.
AATGTTTAGGATATTGGATACAAGAGCAGAATCTGATGCCCCATCCTTCCAATAATATACAGTGTCTCTTTGTCATAATAATAGGACAGCTAATTCATTATATATGTAGTATAAAACAGCACAGCAAATACATGTATGGTATTTATTATTCTACGCATAGAACATTCAAGGCATTCTAGGCCTGTGTCTCAGTTTCCTTATCGATATATAGGGGATAAATCTGCAATATTCATCTTCCTAACAGATTTATTGTGAGACAAAATGTGTGAATTTGTAAAATGCATTTGTATTTTCAGAAAGTGATAAAGAAGTATGAAGTAATGTATTCTAAAAATCTTCTGTAAAACAATATACTTGATGTACCTAATTTGAGCTGAGTTTTGCATAGGTTGCCATATTTAATCAGCATATATCAACTATTCTGAAATGTAAAGTGGCATAAACAGCAACTTATTCCTAACTGGTATCATACAGATATTGCAAGTAATAATATGCTTAGATTTCATTGGCTTTACAAGGCATTTAGCAGTGATAAAACCAAAGAAATTATAAAGTTGCAGGGTGAAGCTATGAAATGTCTGATGGATCTGTTCTTAGCAAATCTTTCATTTTTGGAAACTATCCTGCATATACATAATAGCCTTAATGATTATCCGTGTCCAGGTATTCAGACCTGGATAAATGGGGGTGTGTTTGAATGTGTGTGTGCAGGTGCACACATGTAGACATGTATGTGAGCCAGTAATGTTGAGATGGTGTCTGAAGCTTCTAGTGAGAAGGACGAATTCAATAGACGAGCTTTACATTTCGCTATGATTGTCACATGGTCTCTCTGATCTTTCTTATCTTAGGCAGAAGGAATTAATTGGCCTAGGCCATATCTAGTTCCCATGAAAATGAGTCCTTTCATGTACACCTTCCGGCTTCTGCTCATGTATTTTGGAGTGAATTCTTCCCCACAGAAATGCTGAGAATCACACGAATGTATCAAAAAGCTGGAGGTACCCCTCATTTGGAAAAATATAGAATCATAGAATAGTTTGGGTTGGAAGGGACCTTTAAAGGTCACCTAGTCCAACCCCCCTGCAGTGAGCAGGGACAGCTTCAACTAGACCAGGTTGCTCAGAGCCCCGTCCAACCTGACCTGGAATGTTTCCAGGGATGGAGCATCTACCACCTCTCTGGGCAGCCTGTTCCTGTGTTTCATCACCCTCATCGTAAAAAACTTCTTCCTTATATCTAGCCTAAATCTACCCACTTCTGGTTTAAAATCATTACCCCTTGTCTTATCGCAACAGGTCCTACTAAAAAAGTCTGTTCCCACCTTTCTTATAAGCCTCCTTTAAGTACTGAAAGGCTGCAATAAAGGTGTCCCCACAGTCTTCTCTTCTCCAGGCTGAACAACCCCAGCTGTCTCAGCCTTTCTTCATAGGAGAAGCGTTCCATCCCTCTGATCATTTTTCTGGCCCTATATGCAGCTGATAGTCTGATTTTGGCACCCCTTTTTTTTAAATATATTTTTTATGTTACATAGCCCTGTGCCAGAACAATACCTACTGTAACTCAAGAACCTTAACTTGCAACGGACTCACTTCATCCCATATGAAGTAAAGGTAACAGAGACCTCCCTGTTTCCTACTGCATGGCTGCGAATATTGTATCCAGTATTTCTCTAGCCTCACTAGACCCTATGTCTAGATGTACACAGCAGAACCCCCCTTTTTTCAATGTATTGGACACCACTTGGTGTGGCTGCTGCAAAATGAAATTTGCCCCAAATTGCTCAGTGTAATCAATATCTTGACACTCCACTGTGTATGTTATGGGATTGTCACAGAGCCTCTAATTTCATCACCCCACAATGAATGTGGTTGCAGCAAGTAATCTTAATACACAATAAAATTATTTTACAGACATGAAAAAGCTCTCTTCCCCCTGGTATTGAGGAATTTGTGGGTAAGGCTTTGCAGACTTGCAATATTTAAATGAAGCTTATAGACAAAACAACAAGATATGTTAAACACTTCTAATAACATGGTCAAAACCCACATGGCTCCTCTTAAAGGCAATCATGGAATTTAAACGGCAAAATAAGGTGCTCGATTAAATATAGAGTTGTAGAGGGATACCTTATTATATATAATTACTTCTAACACACCTGAATACTTTTAACACAGAATCCCATGACTTTAAATAGTTGCATTTCTCCAAACAACAGCATAGATTAGCAAACAGATTAGTGTGTTTACTCAGCTTTAAAACAAAGCATTCTCTTAAGTCAGTGGAGTGATAACTGTCTCTTTTTATGCCACCCTGTTTTTCATTAAATTGTAGAGCTGTGATCCAGAGCAGCAGAATTTTACCTGAAAGACAACATCAGTATTTGGACCATTTTTTTCTGAAAGTATTAACTGTGGTTTTAATGATAGCCCTTTTTTTTTGTCTTTCCTTCTCAGCATCTTCTCTTACATCCTTGGTAAAGCAATCGCTAAAAAGTTAAATGGCCCTAATAAAACTGAAGCCAGGTTCAGAACTTTCCAAACAGACTAATTCCAGTCTGTGATTTCATGGTAACTTGTAAGGAGCTGTAGCACGACTGATAGGAACCTCCCTCCATGCACGTACACACATTGGTCTGCCCATGAACATGGGAGGAGAGCTGCCCCCTCTGCCTACTTCTTCCTGGTGAGCTCACAGGCCCACAGCTCTGTCCTTCCAATGCCCCACTCAGTAAACTGCATTTTACAGTTATTTACTTTGCCTTACAGGAAGTGGAATAGCAGCCACAGGCACCCTGGCAAAATCCATGAGAAGGTGTACGTTAGAAGTAAAAGAAATTCTTTCCAGGAAAATAACATGTACTGTCCTCAGGATGACTTCTGCAAACCAGGATTCTCCAGCTGGGCCTCTGCTGAAGCATGCCGCTACGGGGCTCTACTGGGAAAGCCCCCATAGGGTAGACCGACAGTGTCTCAGTTTCTTGTGAGGGCTTTGCACAGTTACCCATAGTGGGGGCCAGTCCCTGTAGCCCACTCTAGTCCTAGTATAACACTGCACCTATGTAAAGGGCTTCTAAGGCATTCATTCTTGCAATGATCCTGAGACATGGGAAGTTCAGCAGCGTTACTCACACCATGCCACTTGAGAGATGGCAGAGGAGGAGGATGATCTGCCCAAGACCCGCAGCCAGCCTATGGCAGAGCCCAAAGGAGATTTGCTCCCAGTTTCTGCTTGCTCTTCCAGACCTTTCTTTTTTTTGGCACACCCCCAAACTCATCTTGCAGTTCATGAACCTTAACAAACCTTTCAATGAAGCTTGTCTGGGTTTTGGATTGGTAAAGAAATTTGAAACCGAGGCAAGACTTTGTGTTGGTGTGTGTGCTGCACTGTGAAAATTTCACGTGCCTTTTTTCACCCCACTCGTTCAGCCATAATAGCACAGCACAGAGGGCCGGAAAACTACAGGTTTTACTTAACGTCCAGTTTATAAGAAGAAGGTGGTGAGAGTGGTGGGTATGGAAAATGGGTTTTCAAGAGTTTATGAAAGTTACCACTTCCTTTGGGAATCCACATTCCTTGCAAAATCTATTCCTATTCCCACCCATACAATCCCTTTGTTTTTACTGCAGTGGTCCTGTGTATCTAAGAATTTGGCACTATGTATTTGTTAACAGACTCGTCATGCGTAGTTTGAATTGCTCATAAAATCCTGTTTTCTACTACCTGTATGGAGAAACACAGAGTAACTGGGCTAGCTGAAATGAAAGGAAAGCAATTTTAAGTCTTTCATAACATTTTAAACAAGAAAGGATAAAGGGCCTAAACAATAGTGGGTTTAATATGTCTGTGCTAGTGCACTCTTGAAACCAGTTTCCAAGTCAGCCATGAAAATGTGCAGTCTGAAACATGTTTTCTGCTTGCACTGAGGCAACCAGCCTGCTAATCTTCATCCCAAATGTAGACATACTATAGAAAGCGCACAGCCTGTGCAAACTCTTACTCAGCACAGTAGTCCTTATTTGTTCCCCTGTGGCTTTTTACTGCTACCACTACAGTCTATAGACTATTAGATTAACAGGAGCAGAGTTAGACCTGCGCATGACATATGGCCCTACGGTGCTGTTCTGGAGAGCAAGAGGGTACAAGAAGTTCTTTTACTTTGCCTTCATAGCCTGTTTTGTACTGTGTTTTAAGGAACAAAGCTCACTGTCAAACCGCCATTTAAAATTTTATTGTGTCTACCCAAGCTGTGATGAAATGGAAGGCAAGTAATCTGCCTCAGTCCCAGTGTTCCTGTATTTTTCATTTTCTCAGTGCAGTGAAGGTGGTAGGCAGACATCCGCTTTCAGATCCAATTGTGCTGACCAAAGAACCCACCATCTCTGGCTGCTTCACACTTCCCACCATCTGTTTAGCACTCCCCAGTTCTGCCAGCGGAAGGACTTGTGGGAGAGTTTAGGCAACGCACTGCAGACAACGGCTGCTGGGAGTGCTCAATCCACTTCCAGCAGCCATCTGACTTGTAGGACACTCTTTGTATCCCACTGCTTATCTCTTTTTTTTTTTAGCCATAGTGGTTGGACTTAAAATAAAAAAAAAAAAACAAAATAGACACCACCTCACCCTACAGAACTTGTAAGAAGGTTGCTTACATTCTTATCCACTGCTACAACAATACACAGGTAGGTAGGTACATGGGTAGGTAGGAGGAAAGAGAGAGAGAGAGAGAGAGATATTTTTTTTTTCTCCTGTAAAGGCACAGTCTTAAAACAAAAGCTATGGTACACAAGCTACCTACACAAGCAATCACATTTCCTCACACTGTGGACTTTTCTTGTAATCTGTATCTGAACATCGCAGAACAGAAACCTTTCTGTCTAAAGAAGCTTGTCCATTCTCTCCATCTCTGTCTTTAAATTTACTAAATTTTCCATCGCTTCTCCAGAATACAGCAAATGCAATAGGGAGAAATATCTTACCATTAAAGGGGGAGTCAAAGTAATTGCTGGAGATGCACACAGTTTAGGTGTGTTGTGAAATGAAACCTATTCATCTGACCACTCCTTTTGTCCTGTTTTCATTCTTCACAACACATGTTGTGCATGGTTAACACATTTTGTTTCAGGCTTCCTGCTCCCTTCCTTTATCTCCTTCCTTGTACGACCACAGTAGTTACGAGAAGATATTTAACATCCATACCTTGCACCTCTAAGGAGAACACATCAGGAACAGCTTTCAAAGGCATACAACATGAAACAGTATATTAGAAAGTTTACTTTACTCAGAATTGTTTGTTGGTAATTTTACTCTTTTGAGATCTTTCTCTGACAGAGTGTTTTTGATGGGCACCTTCCAGACAGCTCTGCAGCATCTAAACTGAACTGAACATTCTGCTGCATAAAATGAAAACCATGATCAACAGCACTGGGACATCCCAGCAGCCCAGCAGATCTTTTTGATCTGTCAAATCAGATGTTTTTCCTAAATCTTAGCCAACTTTCTGACTCCAGAGCGATATTTTTATTTTCTAAGGATATCTGTAATGCTGATATCAATTTAGTCCCAAGCATTCAGTCAGCACACAAACCCCACTCTTGCTAGTGAAAAGACATCTGAAACAACATTTTCTGTAAAAGGATAAATAATCGCTAAGTCGTTACAAGGCTTGTTCAGAAACAGTAGCATTAACCACAATACATTTTAAGTGCGGGTTTTTTTCTTACAAAAAATAAAGGTCACACATAAGTTGACCCATTGCACACATAGATTATGATTCCCGTTTCTGTATTTTTAATTATGCTTTTAATGTGATTTTTATAAATCACAGTATCAGAGCTGACTGCAGTGGGTAGGGACATAGGGGGTTGTCTAAACCCTCACAAGTGTGCTGAAAGTTTCTTTTGTCTAACACACCAGCTAACTTCTTGATTAGATAAAGACCTAAGAAAACTCCTCTGGTGGAGAAGATGGCAATCAAATGTGAAAATCTTCACTGTATAGAGCACCCTGGGGTTTGTTAAATATCTGCAGATCTGCTTGTTGTAAGTGACTGTTTATTCTTGCAAGTGAATTCCAAGATAGCCTGGCTTCCTTGGGGTTTAATCTCAGCCTTTTTTTGTTTCTCTGATTAGTTGGAAACTGTAGCAGGTCATCCCGGCTCTTTGAAGAATGAAGGGTCTCATTCCAGGGTGAGGCCCAACGAATTTGTGAATGAATGAAAAGTTAATTGAAGAAAAGGGTAGAGCATACTTCAGTCATAGTTAATTTAAGCAAAGCTGATAAGTTAGTAAATAGAAACACCGGTGTATTCTTTCTGAGTAGAATTATTGCTCCTACTGATATCTTAGGTGCTGTTTCTCTGGCCCTTTTAAAGATTGGTGCTTGTCGTAGACACTTTATTATCTAATCTTCTGCCCAAGGAGAGATTCTGTAGTGTTGAGTAATTACAAATAGATTGAGCTCTTCTGGAAAGTGTGTTTACAAAAAGAAAAGGAAAGCTTATGGCCTATAAAGGTTGTGATTTTTTTTTACTTTATCTTCCTAAAATAATAATTATTTTTAATTTTTTTTTTAATAGCAAACATTGTGGAAAATAACATGAATGTCATATGTCATCATTTTTAGGAAGGCAAACGAATCCTTCTGGGTCTTTATTGTACTTGAAATGCTTTTTGTAACTACTTCAGGATCGTGGCAAATACAAAAATGTAATAATGGCTTAATAAAAGGCATCTTAAATTTAAAGCTGTTATATTAAAGCTAAAAACGAAATGCAGAAAACTCATATGCAAGCAAACGAAAGGCACTATTTCTTCATGTGTACAGAAGTGGAAGAGAAAGCTGTATATTGCTAAAGGAAAGCTGCTTAAGGAAAAAGCCTAACTGAGCTATGCAATGAAGAAAGGAGAGCAGTGAAAAAAGCAAGGGCCACAGGCAGCAGCTTTTAAAGCCTCTACAGCAACATTTTTTAATGAGTCAGAGAAGCCACAGCAAACAGCTGGAGATGGAATCAAACATTTCTTCAATTTTAAATATGCTTTGGACTTAGACAGAACTTGCCACCCACACATCTCAGAGCACCCTGCCATCGTTAATGAATTCAGTATCCTACAGTCCTCGGAGATGAGTGTTGTCCTCCCTTGGTAGATAAGGAAAACGGAGCAGGAAAAGGTTAAACAATTTGCCATATGTCATGCAAGAAGACTGCAAAAGAGTTAAAAGATAGTCTCAATAAAGAGCGAACGATGTGGGGCTGTTGTACGGTTGTGCTGGCAAACCTGAGGGGTAAATAGGCTTCAGCGCAGCCATAGGTGCCAGAAGCTGAGGACTGGATGGTGTTTCATTAGCCATACTCACGTGCTCCAGACCAGGCTTCAGGAGGGCTGAGATCCTGCTCTCAGGTGCTGCCACTGCTTTGCAGAGTGACTTCAGGTTCGACATGGCCTTTCCCTGCACATCAGCTGCTTGCCTGTCCAAGGTGGGGACCATGACACAGATCTATATAAAGCATTTGAAAATAAGGAAAAGCAAGAGGTCTTAACTCCTTAAACACAGTACTGAAACTTTGTGGATTTATTTGATTTAATTTCAGGTCTAGATTAAGCTCACAGAATTGGATTTAAAAATCATAAAAGCAAGAAGTATGAGAATCCAGTTCACAGGTGTCCAATGCACAATTTTTGCAGGTTTCTAATGGAGCCCTACAAAAGCCTACATCTCCTTCTCCCTTTCTATCTTTAGCAAAGGGAATGACTGCAATTCAAATGCGGTCTTTCAGTTTCCCTGTGAAAAGCAGGTCCTGCTGATGTGAGTGACTAGGCATTGCCCTCCATTGATTTATATTTGTGCATGTGCATATGCACAAGCTAATCTGCAATAAAATTTTATTTGGGGGTTCCCTCAAACTAAAACATTACATCTGCCACTGCTTTTACTAAAAGGGGAGCCATCTGAGCCATCACAAATCCAAATCCTAACACATGACAATGTTAAAGGTGACAGGTACAAGTTGACCGCTTATTTGTACACAGCAGCTACATGACAAGCAACAAAAACCCAATTTAATTAATGTATAATCATATAACACTTGCAATGTGATCTAAAGGTGTCTACGCTGGCAGAATTGATTTCAGGGACAAGAAAACATGCCTGAGGTCCCAAGCCTAATTAGGCAGTAGTTCAAGACACACAAAGTTCAGGAGGAGGAGGAAAGAACCTATGCCTTAGTCTCTGCTTGACTCCACCCTACATCTAAGGCACTGAGTCTCCAACTGTACCTTACCACAAATACAAATGACTAAAACCCTCCCACACACCCTGTTTACTAAGTCAACCAGTTTAATTTTTGTGTTTAACCAATGCCAGACACAGAAGACATTGTGCCGTCAAGGAGGTTACTAACCAGCTACTTTGCTGCCCCATAGCTCAGCTGAAGCAGGTATTTGTCTTACAAAAATAGCAACAAGAGTTGCACTCTTTCTGCTGATACCAAGACATCATTATCAGCAAAATAAACAGCACCTGATTAAATGAGAAGCTAAAGTTTTAGTTGCAGGGGCAACTTCTAGCAGCCTTAGGTCAAGTTCACTTTCAGTAATCATGGACAGTCCTATGCATAACCACAACTAACTAGCACGATTTTAATATTTTTTCACCATGGATACAAAGTACAAGGGTTTGTCTAAGAATATGTTGATTAAAACAGGAGTGATCCCACTTCAAAAGCCTTGTCAAAATTGCATACATGGGTCCAGATCCAAAAAAAAAAAAAAAACTCAGAANGCACCTGACTGTTGCATGATGCAGTGCTTTGTTTTTAAGCCCTTGATTCCAGAGTGCAACACAACATGGTCTCTACTCCAGTGCTTGGCCCTGCCTCTGCTCCCTGGTGCCTTCCTGGGGACCAGGTGCAGTCCATCAGCCCAGTGGGGAGCTGCCCGAGGCCAGCACAGCACTCCATAACCCCAGGGAGGCTGCTCTCTCCTTGTGCTTTCTCCAGAAAGACAAGGAGGGCTTCCCTTCACCTGGAGGACTCGGCTTCTCTCCAGGAGGCTGGTTACTAAGCCATGGTGCCGATACAGTGCCCTGTTATGGTGGAGGTTAGATCGTTGACCCCGGCTGGCAGAGTTAGGTTTAGTCCCTTCCTTACTGTGATGGGGCTTACGCCTATCTTCTGCCCCCCCAACTTCCAGCCTAGTCAAGATCAGGAGCCACCAGGGAAAGACCTTGGCTTCCCCACTGCAGGGTGGGCAGAATCCAGGTTACCAGCTGGGGTCAGCTCTGTCTATATGTCCACTCATTAGTCAATCAAAAATACATAAATGCTTCTAGAGATGGAGACCAGAATATGGTGCTCTTCTGTCTCAAGCCCATGAGACATTTATACCCCTTCTCCTGCTGTGGTTGTAAATGGCTCTAGCAGACACATGGTCGGTATGTGCTGGCCAGGCAGAGCCCTCCTGAGGAGCAGCTGCTTTAATTTACCTTTTGGCCATGTGGTTGGGACCCCGTGCACCTCCACAGATGTCAGCATGGAGGGATGTCACCGCAACCCAGACCAGGCACCGGTTGGGTAGCCTGCAGCAGCAGCCCTGCTGCCTCCCCTTCCCCGTGCCCCTCTTTGGCCCCCAATGATTCAAACTGAGAAACTCAGGAAACCCAGATCTTGGGAGTAGAATACAAAGCACGTGGAGGAAAGATGCTGCGCTCATGTCTGCCACTGCCTTTTGCTCTCCTTTTGAAAAGAGGGAATCTTTGGAGGCTTTGTTACGTTGCCCCCTTTCTTTCCTCCTCTCCTTTTAAAGGTTTAATCCTTATTTCCATAGCTCCCCTGCTACCCACTGCATTGGTGTGTTTTTTCTCTATACCTGGAGAAAGTGTATTTTATTTATTATAGCTTAAGACACTCAAATTTTAATTTGCAAGAACTCATTTCCCTCAAATTTTTTTTTCCCTTCTGAACTGCCTCCAGCCACCCCATCCCCCAGCACCGCATTTTCTCCTCTGGCAAATTCCCACTGTGGCAAGGAGTGCTGCTTACCCTGGGCCCAAACCTGCTCCCCTCTCCTCTCCTCTCCTCTCCTCTCCTCGCAGGGATAAGGCAGGCAGTAGCGGGAAGCAAGGCGGCAGGGGCGAGGGGCACACAAGGAAAAGGCGGATCAAGCCGTGTGTGCAGAATTCAAACGGAGACCCAGCAAAGCAGGCAGCTCAGTTTAAACTTTGACCTTTTCCCTCTCTCTGCTGTGATACACAACAGGCACTTACCAAACCCAAGCTGGTGAAATAACAGCCTTTTTTTTGTTTGTTTTGTTTTGTTTTTACTAACGATGAAGCTGTGCCAGAGGAAAAGTCAATCTGTTTGATCTTTTGTAAAGCCAGCAAATACCTCCATGTTACCAGTTTAGCTATAGGTGTGAAAAATATTTACAGGGTTCTACTTAAAACTAAATAAAAATAAAATAAAAATCAGTGACCAAGTCTCCTTCCACCCTAAAAAATAATAAATCTTGCCTTCCATTAACTCTTCTTTAAAAGTTTTCTTTCTTTAGGTATAGAAAATTGTAATTCCCCTTGGGGAATGCACTTTTAATTATAGCTACTACTTTGTTTTTTGATTTTAATTACAGATCCAGTGCTTAACAAAATTATATTTTAAATTAGGTGAATTTGCTAATTATTTTAATTTCTTTTATTTTTAGGTCTTTTAAAAGCCAAAAGGATGTCTTTTATGTCTCCCAGTCAGTTAAGGAAAACAAATGCCATTCCTACTTGATGTTCTTTAAGCTTCAGTGATTTTGTTATTTTAACATCTCTTAAACGTAAAGAACTTTTCAAGATGTCAATTCTCCCACCAATAAACTTAATTAAAATGTACATTTAAATGAAAGAGATAATTAATTCACACCATTCCATTTGCTTATTACTTGACAGTCAGGGTGTATTAAAAGCTCAGACCTGTGAAAAGAAAACATGCAGAAAGAGGCACAAATAAAACAATCGGCATCAAAATATCATTTTCTGTCACCATTTTCCTATGTTCCTATAATAAAACTGTCAACTGTGTGAAGTTATTTTCTGCTTTTTATGAGCATGGATTATCCTCACTTTCCAGTGAATTAATTTCACTGACACTGTAAATTTTTGTTTGTGCTCGTTTTTCTTTTTAATTTTAGAAGTCATGATAGTTATGGCTATTGCTATATTTAAACATCCCCCCACCCACCCACACCCCTGAACGGCCGCCTGGACTATCAGTAATTTTTTCCAGTTAATTCTGTATAACAAGTCAGTGTTTCCTTTGTTTGAAAGGTGACTTCTAGAACCACTCACTCCAAAAAAGGAATAATACCCATTTTGGGGTTTATTATCATTATTTTCTTTACAAAAAAAAAAAACAACAACTAAGCCTCTTGGGATTTTGAATGGAATGTGTTTTGTTTCAAGGCAAATAAATAATGTTTGTGGAAAGTCTAATAATTAGCAAACCGCTCTTTCCTTGTGCAGGGGACTGTATTGATTGGGGCGCAAACTCCCTCCAGTAAAGCCAAGGACCGCTGGCCTTTTGCTGGCCGGCTGACTAATTCCTACACATCTACTATCACCAAAAGAAAGGCACAGAGAAACAAAGTTGGTTTTGTCAGCAATTCTGGTCCCCCCTTCGCTCTGCCCGGAGGCGCCTCATCGATGCGGGTGGGCACGGTGCTGCCTGCCAGGCTCCCGGCTCCCTCCTGGGCACTCACAGGGCACATGCTGGTTTCCTCCCCGGCTCCCCGAAGGAAACCAACAGCTTTCAAGAGGCTGGAGCCATGCCCCGTGTCTCTGCCGAAGCCTCACTAGCAGCCTTCCAGGCTTTGCAGATGGGGAAGCAAGCCCCAGCAGCTGAAAAAAAAAGTGGGGCAAAGCATTGCTTTTAGCCAGAGCATGATGGAGAAGCAGGAGAAACACTTAGGTGTTTGGTAGGTTGCTTGTTTTGGATGGAGAGTGAGGTTTGTGCAGCCCACCTGGGAAAGTAATGGTGGGTGATGAGGAATCTCAGCTTCTGGAGATGTCTCCCTTCACCCCCAAAGGCAATCAGATAACCCCTCCCCGGTCAGTCGGCTTTCCAGGGAAGGACAGGTCAGATGACTGAAAAGCCTGGGCTTGGTAACACATCTACCTAAAGCCTCCTTTAGGAAGCTGTTCTTAGGAAGCTGTGAGAAGTGGCTAAGCTGAAGAGCCTTTGTGGTACAAGCTGTCTTTGGCAGTGTGAACACAGTTGATCTGTTCTTGATTGCATGACTGGCTAGGAAATTTTGATTGCAAAGACTCAGTGTGACTGTTGAGTAAAAAAATGAGTAAAGTACAAAGGCTATTTTGGGCATAATAGCTAGTCATTCTGGACACTAAGGAAATACCCACATACACACACGTCACAAAGTGTTACATATATGGAGATGCTATGATAGCTCATACTGTCTCATAGTTTCCATTAAAAAATTCTACTTTCAAGGATTTCATCATTCACCATAAGCATTTACTCTGGGGCAAAACCAGATACCCTTGAAAACTGGGAAGAGAGTTGTAAAAAACCTGCTACCCAAATGCAGTAATTTGATGCAAAAATAGTATTTTATTAGTAAAAGTTCTAACAAAAAATGGTTAGTAGTAGACTAACACGATTGCTTTGTGCATCTATACTTTCGGAGGCCATCAATATATTGTACTCTTTTGATATTTCACCTCCCACAAGGGATTTTGAAAGCATTTACAAATGTTAATTATTTCAGAGTTGCTGTCAGGTGAAGCATAACTTATTCCCATTTGACGCACAAGGAAACCAAAGGCCAAAGAGGGTCAGCCTGATAAAGAAACTCATGGTATGAGGCGAGTCCCAGTGTCACTAATTCTCTAACTTCTTTCTTCCAAACATCACCTCTTTCTTCAGGTACAGACTTGTGCCTCCTTGCCTTTGCAGGAGTAAAAAACAAATTAATTTGATTTTCATTGTGATTTAGAAATGTACTGCAATAAATATATCACCTTTGAGACTATATCACCTTTGAGACTGCTGTACTCAAGGTTTTTGTCTCTGCAGTGAATGATTTACCATAACAAAAATAGATGTATTGTCATCCTAGAATATTTGAGCTTTAATCTTGAAAGTGGACAGAGTGATGTATTAGAGGTGCCAAAGTTGTGCAGGTTACAAAGTGTAGGGTGGTATCCGCCCTGGGAGGAGCTTTCCCACATTCATCTAAGTGGAAACACCCTTCCACTTAGCACTGGTTGTTAGTACTGAATGTCTTAGGAAACATCACTTCATCAAAAGTTAAACAAAACCAAAACCAACACAA
>VZTV01107678.1:1459-19538 GCA_013400875.1 Anhinga rufa
CCTCGCCCCCGGCCGCCGCTTGGGGCAGCCACCTTCCCTCACAGCTCCCGCCCCGCCCAGCAGACACCACATCCCCACAGCCCAGCCCTTGCTTTCCACCAGAGGGAGCAAAGCAGCCGCCTTCCAGGAGGACTCTGCCATCATTTGTACCCCCAAGCAAATTTCCCCCCTGCCGGCATCTTTTGCAAGAGACCCTTGCCCAATCCCCTGCCAGACATTGTGGGGAGAAACGCCTTTCCTGCCACCATGCTGCCGGCCACCGCACTGACCAGGCAAACATTGAAATACATCTATAGAGTGTCTCTCCTTTATTGGTGAAAAACGCAAAACCATTCGAAATACAAACAGGGTGTAAAAGGGGGTCTAGAGGCGAGGGGCCTCCAGCGCCTGCGGAGGCCTCAGCCCCCCAGGAGCTGGGGGAGCAGGGCTGGGTCCCTCCTCATGGTGGCATTAGGGCACCTTGGGCTCACTGTGCCGGTGGATGAAGGCGGGTGGCGGGCTGCGCCAATCCGGCCGGCAGCCCCCCGGGGCCTGCGGTGGCTCTCAGAACCACCTGGATCCCCCAGTCTGGCTGTGAACCCTGGCTGTGTGGGAGCTGGTAAAGATAAAGCATCGGCTGGCTGGCGTGGGGGGCTGAGGCTTCACAGGATCTTCCTCCGGGTGCTCTCGGTACAGCGGTTCAGGATGAGGTCTTTGCTGGGACGGGGAGGAACAGCAGGTTGAGCCTTGGACTTATTCTCTTCTTGCTCATTTTTCTCAACTGCGGGTAAAGCAGATGTACACATGGGTCAGAGCTCTCCACTGCCCAAAACCTTCATGTGAACATTCAAAAGCTTCCTGTAAAATGGCCACCAAAGCTCCTGACTCTCCTCCTGTCTCAGCCACGTGTGATGGGCTTCCCGGAGGTCAGGGTGGTGGGATGAGCCCACCAGTGCCCAACTGGGAGCTCTGCTCAGGTGGAAGCTGAGCTCTAGATCTGCACAAGGAGCTGCTCTCCCTTGGGAAGGTCATGGGTCCCACACAGGGATTACCAGATCTAAAGAGTCTACCTCAATAGCAGCCTCCTTTGTCATGCAACACTTCCCTCCAGGTGCTTTGCTGACAGCTAATGGTAATGGTAACAGCAGCACAGGTGAGGTTGGGTGCACAGAGGAAAGCACAGGTCCCAAATGTGAGCTGACCTCCCACCAGGCTCCTCTGTCAGACCTATAACCTGAGGTAAGAAATCCCATCAAAAAGAAACACCTCCCTGCACATGCTTTCTCCACAGGAGAAGGGTGGACAGGCAAGGTGTGATCTCCATGTGCCATCTTACTCCAGCAACCAGCATTGGAGGACATGGGCCATGCCTGCAGGACTTCAGCCCCACAATGGGGCAAAGGCAAAGGCCCCATTGAGACTTACTGATGACATTGGCCTTGTTCTGCAAGTTTTCCTTCATGTTCCTCTGGCTCTGGATGTACTTCTTGCTGTTCCTCCTGTAAGTCTCCTGGCTGATCTGCTTCCGGTTCTGCTTGTGGATGCTCTTTGCATTTCTGATGGTGGATCTGCAATGAGTTAGAAACAAAACTTTCAGTTTCTGTACTGGCAGCTCTTGCACCGCACACTTTTTCACTGAGGATTTCCACCCCACGCTTCCTCCTCTGCCTCACCCAAACCCCAGTATCGGCTTTGCAGTTTTGCCCAGTGGAAGGCAGCAGGTGGATGCCAGCCCTCGAGGGCAGCCATAGGTGGGACGTGACATATAGTGTGTTAGGAGGCAACTGGAGTGGTGCTTTGAAAGCAAATACTGAAGGGTGAAGCTGGAGCACAAGCCTGAAAAGTAATGATGGGGACAGTGAGGTAGATTGGGCGTAAGGCTGGAAGGACGAGATGGACATGAGGTTTATCCAACAAAGTTCAAGCAAGCTCTGGAAGTGATCTAAAGGTCTTGGATGGATGGACATACAGCATCTATACTGGCTGCAACACTGAGATCCCTGGTGTGGTGTTTGGCATGGCTCCCCAACACCCAAGGATCAGTCCCTGGGCCAGGGGATCAGAGTGTGGGGCACATGTCAGCGTGCACCTGGATGTGTGGTGTTGAACCCACAGCAGAGAAACTACTGAGAGAAGTGAAAGGCTGAGCAGACTGGGGCCATGTGGCAGCATGCTGCCGCAGGGGAATCCCCAGCGCTGGGGACCGTCCCCAGGCCACTGCTTTGTCTTCACTACCAGGGCATGAGCGATGTGGCTCCCAACATCCATCCCATGGCATCATCCTGCTCTGCTCAAGGCAATGGCCCCTTGCTGCACCCATCTGTCTTTAGCTTCTCGCTGGTTTGAACATGCATCCATCTCAAAGCAAAGCTCTTGCCCACAATGGCAGGTGACCACCTTTGCAACAGGGCTTAGCCTAGGGACAGCATTCTCCATAGTGAGGCAAGTCACTGTCCTTGAAACAGGCTACCTCACCTCTGCCAATGGTATCAGTAGGTATTGCTGCACTCAAATAGAAGGATTTGGGCCATTTTCCACTGTCTCACACTCAATCCGTGCTCCAGCAGAGCTGGATTTTGAGAGATTTTATAGCAAAGCTGCTGTATTTTCTTGTAGGGAAGAAAAGATAGCAGCAAGCTCTGCCCTTCGTAGCAGTTTTCTTTGCATCGGAATTAATGAGTTATTATTGCTTTTTATCTTTTTAATCAAAATAAAATCCCTTCCATTAGCTCAAATCCTCCCATCAGATTAGGCCATTTGGCAGCTCTGATTAGTCAAATCTCTCCTCGCTTCTCAAAGATTCAGTGGAGGAGCTTAGGAAATAAGGAAAAGGCCGATTTGAAAATTAAAGGAGATAAGCCCAGAAAAGAAACTGCAGAAGGACAAGGAGAAATACGCCTGGCTGGAGAACCTGCTGGAGCAAGGACCATGCAGCCCTGCATCAGAAATGCTGGAGTGCCTCTCCACCTGTGGAAGTTGGGGAGCACAGAGCTATTTTTTTGCTGCAGCCCTGCAGGATCTGCCTCCTGGTCCGTCTTTGCTGTGCTCACATCTCTCCTGTGCAGCTCCTCGTTGTCAGGGTGAGCAAGGAACACCACATACCACTGTCTGGTTTCGTTTCACTCCCCTTGAAGAGTTTTAGTCCTCCCCCCTGACCCAGGGCTTCTCCTACCTTCGTGGAGGAGCGCTCCGGTTCCTCAGCTCGCTCTTCACAGAGGTGTTTTCCTCCCCAGCTTTCTGCAGGTACATGGAAGGATAATATCCTGTGGTTTCATCCTTCCTGCAGTGCAACACAAAGCAACATCACTTGCATTCCTGACTCTGCGACCACTACTTCCTTGCCCCTGTCCCTAGCAGGATTGCTGGTGCTAGGTGGGCTATTTCTTCTCATGTTGCTTGCAGGGATGATGGGGGCTTCCACTGTCCCCCTGCCTTGTGTGTCTGTGGTTCTCCCTGAAAGTGCGGTTTGAGTCCTAAAAGCAAGCAGGTAGCAGACAGAGCAATGTCTCACAGCTTTCAGGGTCTGACCAGCTCATACAATCTCCCCTGGGGGTTTCACTGGGCTCCTAAAGCATTGCTCAGGGTCTCCTGCCAGACACCCTGGCATGTGCTCAATAAATACTCCCTAGTGCCCAGCCCATTTCCCCCTCCAGCCCAGCACACCTGCAAACACCAGCAGACCCTCCTGGACCACTCGCCTGGGCACAGGCTGGGGCAGGAGGATCCCCAGGGTTTGCAGCCATGTCGTGTCCTGCTTCAAACGTGCAACCTGTGACTCTCCAGACCACAAATGTATCTGGGGTTCCCCTTGGGAAAGCCTGAGTTTACAGGGCAGGCCAGGGCTGGGATGAAAGCTGAGGTTTTGCAAAGCAAAATGTGCCAGTATACTTGGAGTCAAAATAACAATTATTTTTTTCCCCATCTGCCTCTTTCTTGGGTATTTCTGAAGTCCCCAGCAGAAGAAGCCCAGCTGCAACGTTTAACATTGGGCAAAGCCACAGGCTACTAGAAGCAGCCCTGCAAAAGGAAGTGCTGGACAGAGGCACCAAACAGTCTGTGGCTTTCGCAGCCCCAGTGTGGAGAACTGCTGGTTCATCCCTTCCCTCTACCCGAATGCCACTTGCCTGATTTGTTCATGGTATCTCTCACCTGATGACCCACCAGCCATCGAGCAGCTTGTGGATAACTTCGATGGTATCACCCTCCTTGAGGGTCAGCTCATCCTCCTCCATGGCTGTGTAGCTTTTCTGGACAATGTACTGCTCACCTGCACACAAAATTGGGACAGCAGGTTGCATGCTACCATGCCAGGGATGGGGCTCATCTTCTCCAGCTGCTGAGGAGAGGAGGCACCAGAGCATCTACCCTATGTTTTAGGAAGGACCCAGTGTGCTTCAGGTCTCCAAGTTTAGATTCAGATTTACCCCAGCTTTGTCGGTGCCTGTGGCTCATCCCAGCATCTCCAGCACCTCTCCAGGAGAAAGCTGGTGAATGCAAGCTGTAGAAGTACACCTATCTCTGCTGAAGAGCATGTTTATAATTCGGGTGATTAAATGAGGAAGAAGGAAGTGTTGTGCTAATAGTCTGTTGCAGTGTTTTGAAAACCACGAAGCTGAAGCCTGAGAGCAATCAGCATGAACCTGCAGGGTCCTTCCTCTGTTCTGTGTGACAAGGCCCCGCTGTCATGGTGGGGTGATGCAGAGGGCTGATAAGGACAGCACAGAAGCCAAGTGCTAGGGAAAGCCTGCACCTTGGTTCGGATGCTGCACTGTGCTCCTTTGCTAAGCCAGCAACTAGGCATGGACCCAGCTAGCTCAGGATGGCCACTGGATGAAGATGTGTATCCGTGATCAGCCAAAACAAGCATCTAATGCTGAGTTGCAGGTCACGGGAAGCTCTTGATGTTGAGGATAGGGCACTGAACTATGAGATTTATCTCTCTTGGCAGCTTCTACAGCAATATCTCTGTGGCCAGCAGTCCTGCTGCAGCGTGGACTGCCTAACGCGGGCCTTTCAATGAACCATCCCAGCAGGGAGCAGCAGCAGGCTGTGCTCTGGTGCACACCCTGTTTACCCCAGCATTTTACCTGCATAGTTGGGCTCCTGCTCTTCAGACTCATCAGGACCATCTATTGGCTCCAGGTAGGCAGCTGGCACCCAGCCCCGTTTATTCTTCAACTGGCAAAACCACCAGCCTGCAACAAAAGCAGCCGTTGGCGAGAGCAGAGGGTGTTGTGGTGGCACGGCAGGGACATCAGCATCGGGTCTGGCCCCAGCCAGCATAGGCACAGGCATCTCCTTGGCCTGGACGGAAGGGATGGGGCTGGGGCCTGTCTCTGTTTACATGGCGCAACCAGGGAGCTTGGTCATTTCATACTTTTTCCTCCTGGGCAGGAAGCCTCACAGGCTGAGGCATGCGAGATGATATCAGGGTTTTCTAGGATTGCCCCACACCCTCCCCAGCCAAAACCAACTGTCATGTGGCTCCATGTGAATGTGAAAAATGTCCCAAGGGGGCAGGAAGTGCCAAGAGGTTCAGTTTTGCTGGTTGCCTTTGCTCCAAGCTTCTCCTCTGCATCAGGAGATCCTGATACAACTGCCTACCCTTTAACACATGCACTGGCGTAACTAGCTTGCATACTGCATTTGAACACAAGATGCAAGGGCAGTACCCGTGCTGAAATTGAGGTAGTCGGCCCTTGGAGGCTCTCCAGAGGAATGGACACATACCACTTTCACTCTTCTCCACAACGTCTACCATGTCCCCAGCTTTTACAGCCATCTCGGATGTGGAGCTCTTCTCATAGTCAGCGATGGCCCGGTAGGTTTGCAGGACAATGGGGCCCGTGATGTCTGCAGGGGAGAATGAGAGACATTCCACCTGGCACCCAGCACAGAAATCCCCTATTTCAGGCAGGCCAAAAGCAGCCCCAGGACAGCCCAAAGTGCTCTCCCAGCCTCTTCTGGTCCCAAACCAGCTGGATCCGAGGACAGAGACTCAGTCCCCTGATGCTGTGATTTCCTCCCAGCTGCAGCTCTGGCACAGAGACCATGCTCTCACTCAAGGCATCTGCTGTGGGATGGCTGCCCCTCTCCCAGCCAGGCTTTGCTGCCACCGTGGCAGCCGCTTGCACCCTTCTGAGACCTCTTACCGGTGAGGTTTTTCTTGGCATCCTTTGGCAGGAGGAAGACCTCAGGCTTCTTGATCCTAGATGAGTCAGAGCAAAGGCAGCTCAATGCCCATCACCCCTCACCACCACCTGCAGCAGTGCTCTCCCTGCGGGCTGCTGCCAGTGCCTGGGGCTGGGGACACAGGATTTCCCCCAAAAGCAGCAGGCAGCTGGACTCACTGGCTGTCTGTGACAGGGTTCGTGTCGTCGGGACGGACCTTGAAGAAGTTGACCACATGCAGGCACCGGGAAATCTTGTGGGGCAGATTGACCAGTGTGTAGCAGTACTCAGCCAGCGTGCCCTGCCTGTTCTGGGTCGAGCGCTGCCCATCAAACCACTTTGGAGCTGGGGGAGAAGGGAAAAAGCAGGCAGAGTGCCCTGTTTTTACAAATTTCCCAAGCAGGCTGCTCTGAATCATTAATTTTGCCCTGAAAACAAGTGGATTTGGCCCCAGGGTGCTGCATGGCTGCATGGTGCCTGTAAGGCTCTGTGGGAGGGTAGCTAGGTCTTCTCCCCTACCACTCTGGCCTCAGCTTGGCAGGTGCATGGGGGGCCACGCACAGTGCTGAAAAAGCTGGGGCGAAGGTGGCCACAGGGCCATGGCTGTTGCAGAGCCGCTGCAGCTGCGGGTTCCTCATTTTGGCAGTGCAGCTGGGGAGGCGAGCATGGCACAGCACCCAATCTGGGTGCCGCAGGCAGTGTGGAGGAGAGTGTCATGCAGACGGACTTGTCCCCTGCAGGCTGTGGACTCTTGCAGAGCTCATGCAAGGCCAGAAAAGACCCCATTTGACCTCATTTCAGTTATGGGATAACTTGCACATTTATGCTCAGATTAAGCTCAGCTGCTGGTCCACAAACACAGAGACTGCACCAGGGCACAAGGTACTCAGGGACCAGCCTGTGGCTGGGGGAGACATCCACATTCCTCTGTCCCACTGGTTATAGTGCACATCCTGCAGCAGCCACTCTTGACCCCAGGGCTCCAAAATGCTGCTTGGCAGCCCGACCCACAGCAGTATTGAACCCTGCATTGGGGTGCGTGTGTGCAGCCAGTGGCACCCCTGCGCCCCTTACAGCAGTCTGATGCCTGCCTTGTCCCCAGCACTTTCAGTTCCCCAGACGGGATGAGGATGCACTGAACAACCCCAGCACAGCAGCAGCAGCACATAGGAGGGGTCCCAGCACAGTGGTGTTAGTCCAGTTCCGAGGGGAGCCCCCCAAGAAGTGACACCTGCACTGCTGCATGATGCAGGTTTATTCCTCCTCAAGAGGTGTCGACCACAACCATCAGCTATTTCTCAAGCTCCTTCCTGCCTCCTTTAAAGCAGGAAATTAAAGGGGGAATTTTGCTGATCTGCACTGTGCTTGAGCACAAACCGTCAGCTCTTTGGATCAGGAGTTCACACCCTGTCTTTGAAGACATATCGCATTGCTTCCTCTTACAAAATATCTGTGTTGCCATAAGGACAGTAAAAACTGATCCCAGTGATGGTGTCCCCGAAGGAGGGCTTGGCTCAGGCTCAGCTCAACTCCCCAAAGCCAGACCCTTTGCACCAGCCGGGGGTCACAGCCAATGCTCCAGGAACCATCCCTGGGGAAGAAGGACGGGGTCTGTGGGGCTGGTGAGAGTTGTGAGAAACTGCAGCTGCTGCTCAGACAGACCTTTCTTGTGTTTTGATTTCAAGCCCAGTGGGCAGGAACAGAAATAGCACCAAGCGCAGGAGGCAGCGGCAGAGATCAGCCCACTAGGGAATTTCCCAACCAGCTGCAATTTCTATTTCAGCCCCAGCGCCTGCCCCTCACCTGGCAAGTGCGGGATGATCCGTTTCTCCATGTTGATGTCCCCGGATTCAATGGGGAACATCTCCTTCAGCACTTTCTGTGGAGCAGAACCAGGCATGGCTGTGAGTTTGGCACTGGGGGACCCCCCCACAGCACCTGCACCCCTGCCTGCATTTTGCCTCCCTTCCCAGAGTTTGCCCCACTGCCCACCAGCACGTGCTGGCTGGACCCTGTGCCACGACACCGGGAGAAACCTGCCAGGGGAGCCCAGAGCCAGTGGCTCCCCACTTCAAGGGGTGAAGGAGATTGAAGCACGAGCACCCAGGAGCCTCTTCTGAGCCAGGTGTATTTTGGGGCAATTTCAGCTGGAATTCACCTTGATCTTTTTCCCCACCCCAAACCCTGGTGTGCTGGCCAGGGCCCACCCAATACAACTCACGTGGAACTCATATATCTCGGTAAACCGGCGGTAGACGAGCTTTTCGGAGAGGTCATTCCACTTCACCAGGAACATATAGACCTGAGGGGGAAAGCAAAGGAGCTGCAGCTCTGGGGGTGAGCAGGACCCCCACACCCCACTGCAGCCAAAGCCCCCGGGAAGCTTCATGGATGTTTCCATTTCAGATAAACTGCATGTTTTTCTTCCACCACCCCAATGTAAGTAGCTCTGCCCAGGCAGCGAGGAAGCTGGGCGCTAGGGAAGCTCCACAGGGACAGAAACATGCAGACAGGTGGGAATCAGGGGGAAAAGCCCTTTCCAAGCCTGCAAAGTAACCAACAGCTTGCAAAGGAGGTGCCCAGATCTTGTGTGCTCAAGGAAGCAGCCTCCAGCTCATGCCAGCTTCCATGGTGCCCCCAAAAAAGGATGCTCTTAGGCCCTCGATCACATTTATCTAAAGAAATATGCTGGCCACGCTTTTTACCCTTGCCAGTCCTTGCTCCTCAGCTTGTCAGAAGGTTGCTGCGTACTTACATAGTGCTGACTGGGGAAAAACCTTTTCTCATAGCCCAGCAGCTCGATGTGCCGGATGAACTCATCCCCCATGGCTGCTCCCAGCCACGGCGTTCCACTCTGGCCCCTGCTCCTGCTTCCCTGGGCGTCTCAGTGTCCTCTCCTCCTCTCTGCCTTCACACAGCTCCGCTTCACTGTTAAAGCCCCTGGGGAAGCGGAAGTCCCGCTGCAATTGCATCTGTAATTGTTTACCCGCTGTGGTGTGTATTGAGTCAGTGTTTCCCATGGGGAGTCTCCAGCCCAGCCTCTCCGGTGGCTCCAGGGCCGGGGAGGAGGCAGGCAGCTGGGAGACCTCTGGGATGAACTGGAGGCACCTCTGAAATCAGAGGACAGTGAAGGTTCAGGGCCAGGTCAGCTGCCCCGATAGCCAAGTCGTCCTTCTGACTGCTGATTGCTGCCCTGTGCTAGCACAGGGTGCTGCAGAGCCCATTTCACAGAGTGCCTTGGCAATGGCAACCAGTCTTTACCATCTCAAGCAGAGCTGGATGGGCTGAATGAAGCATGTAACATGCTCCCTGAGCCCAGGGACAGCAGCACCCTCCTCTGTATGGCTAGGAGACTGTCCTGAACTCCCAGGGCTCCTATCATTGCATCACTGTTTTCTTTCCGTCACCTGCAGCTTCCCCAAATCTGCCACCAAAAGGCCCTTGAGGACAAGGACCTGAGCCAGCTTCAGGACCATGGCTCTGCTCACTGCCATACCTGGTCACAGGGCTGCATGGGAGCACCAGTCACAGGGGACCCCGGGCATGGGGAAACCCCAGGGTAGGCTGGAGATGGACCCTTGCCTCCCACTGGGAGAGCATGAGGGTCCCCAGCAAAGCCCCTCTGAAATGGCAGTGCACCAGTATCCTCCTCCTCCTCCAGCTCTGAGCAGAAGGCATAAAGGGAAGTGAGGGCTGCACATATCAATCCTGCGCTGCTCGCAGGCAGGATTGCCTCTGAACTCTTTTGTCTCCACCAAGGGCACCCTCAGTTAAAATGGGTGCCAGCACTGGGCTGTCCCCTGAGAGCATACAGAGCTGGGACCGGCTCTCCACAGGATGCTCAGGAGGAGCCCAGCTTTAGCTGGCTGCCTGGCCGTGAGCCCTCAGCCCCACCCCTGAGCCCCTCTGCTGCCTCCCCTGTGGGAGACCGTGCTTGGGTGCAGCTGATGTCCCCAGCAGGCCAACATCTTACCGTGAGCCTGGTCGTCAGAGCAAGCCCAGAGCCGTGCTCAGCTGGGAGCGGAGACGTCTTGGTCAGTAAGGCAACACCCGTGTCCCCGTTCCTGGCAGGCAGCAGTCCCAAACCACCAGCAGAGCTAACACAGGCTCTCCCGACTGACCATCAACAGCAAGCCATGGTGCAGTGACAGCCCCTCCATGAGCAAATACCCTTAGTAGCTGTGAAGACAAAAGCTTGCTCTGACTGCATTAAAAAAATCAAATACTAACCATAGCTTTCCCCTGAATCTCAAGTATGGTGCTTTGCAGGTGTTGCGACCAGAAACATGATAATTTAAATTTGGTTTATTATTTTAACATGGGGACTTCCCTGTATGCAAGGCAAAATTAAACCAGTAATATTAAAAAAAGATATCTCCAGGGCTGTCTGGATTCTGCTCAGTTAACAGCTAGATCACTGCTTCTTACGCAGAACCACCACAAACTTTGTCATAAAAGCTAATTTAATAATTACATTTGTACTAAACTTAAAACCGCTTTACAGGCAGTGCATTACTGGAAACCACTTAATTCCTGTTTCTTCCTGTTTCCTTATTCCTCATTTTGTGATGTGAGAAATGAAATGGGGATTGTAGATCTCACTGCTGACAATGGGTTAGTTCAGTGAGACGCAGTGTGTACTCGGTATGATACACTGCTTAGTGTTTCCACCAACTGTCCCATAGTTACTAGGTGTCAAGAAGCATAATTTTAGAAGAAAATTCTTGGAGGAGTAATGACTCTTCTGATGACCATTCTGACAAGCAGGCTGATTTTATGGAGTTCATGAGCTGATTCATGTTCTGGGAAACAGGGCTGGCATCTGAATGCAGAACCTGATTTTTGAGAGAGATGGAGAACTTCCATTGGCCTCAAGATGGAGAGTTGGCAGCAGTGCTTGGCAGCAATGCACTGCTGCTTTGGAGTGAGAACAGCAGATATGGGACTTAAGGTGACAGATTTTGATCAAGGTTATTGAAGACAAAGCGCTAGAGGTTTAGTTTCTTAGGGGAATGGACTACCCTCTTTTCTGTAGTGCTCCACCCAAAACTAGTACCAAAACCTCCTAGAAATTAAAAGCTGAAGAAAGGAATGCCACCCTTATTTTGTTCAAAACGTAATTTTAAATTTTTTGGTAGTTCAAATTTAAGCTTAATTCAATCCAGAGCCAAGGGAGGCCTTGCTTATGTCATTGATGGCAAATTGCTGTGTGTGAACAGTACTACGTGCTCTAATAGCTGTTGCAAAAATCACTAAAATTGAAGTCTGTCCTCTTCCTTAGCAGTCTGTCACTGATAGGACAGATATGAAAAGAAATGAAGGAGAAAGGGTTCAAGTTTTGTATGTGGAACACTTCAAATCCCAAGGGAAAAACACTGGCCAGCAGCTGCACGATGGGTGCTGGACCTCATCTGACACCTAGTGGTTACTGCTGTGAGAAAAGCCAGGGTGCCGTACCCAAGGAACACCAGGCTCCACCACGGACACCCTGGATCCTACGCTGCTTGGATCCAAAATTCCTGTTTAAGAGAAAGGAGCCAGCCCAAGGCACAGGATGGGCTTTTAAAGTTCAGTAAAACATGGGGAATAAATACTTGTCTGCTACTTCATCACCACAAAGCTTCTCTGTTGGAAGAAAAAATATTCAGAGCTCTGATAGTTGTTGCAATTTTATTTATTTACTTGTTTATTAGTACAGCCAAGGCTTTTCAGGGCATTATCACTCAATACCCAAAGAGTGACACACCTCACGTATTATTAGTTTGGAAATGAGTGAGATTTTCATACACGGTCAACATCTTAAAAGTCTGCTACCTGTTAGGACTATATATAGAGATAGATAATTTTTTAATATAAAATTGGTATTTGGAAAGTATAAATATTGGTGCAATTATTTTGTCAGTCTAATTTCTCTCTACTGGATATAACTTGAAATGTCTGAGACCACAAAGAGACTTCAGTGTTGAACGCTTATGCACCCGTCAGCATTACTGCAAGCCTAACTCCCAGCACACATAAAGACTCCAGTCCTTCCACCAAAACGGCATCAGTTTTCACGTCATATTTTTTTTCAACTCCTGCATGCACAGTTGTAGATGTCCACACTCTGCTGGTATATACTTGACAAGGCAGTAGCCTGGAATTATTTATATTCACAGTTCTTTTGCTATGATGCTTCGCCCTCATTTTGAGTGAGCACTAACAACTCCATCAGCAATACGCAGCCTTGCTGGGCAGGCAGCTGTGCAAAAAGTGCCTCCTGAAATAGCTGCAAGTGAAGAAGGGATGGACCATCCTTCCGCTTCTTGAAAAGGGGAAGTCGAGAACCAGCTGAAAACCCGGGGAAAGCTGCATTAACGCATTTCCCCATTCTAAACATTTCTAGCAGCAATCACAAAACTGGCCGTTGCCCTGATAACAACCTATCTATGGAGGTACGTTAACTGAGCATGTCTATTAAAGTAATCAGCAGTGAAATACACCAGTGGTTATAATTTGGGACAGTACCCATACGGCTGAGAGTTATCAGGTTAGGTCAACGGGCTTGCTCCCATGGGACTGAGACAGGGGCTGTTTGCCAAGGCAGGAAGGCAGCACTGCATCAGTCACCACTGGTTCCCATCTGGAGAGCTGCAAGATACAACCGGGATGAGTGTTTTCAAAATGACTCAGCATAGAGCTAACCCTGCTCCTACCTGACATCAACAGCACAGTATTTAAGCACCTAGATCTGCATGGAGCAATTGTGAAAACGCAAGCACGTGTCCTACAGCTCTCCCTTGCCTCCAGAATGACAGAGCACATGCTGCTCTGAATTCACCTGCTGAATTTCAGGTTGCTCCCAGGGAACAGACACTGTACCCAACTGAATTTAAGGCTTCAAAAAGGCTTCAAAATTTTTTCTTGAAGATATGACAACCTTGCCCACCTGGAGCTAGATTTCTGTCTGAAACTTACTTCCTTCAGTGGAATGAATAACTATGCTACAGCATGTTCTACCTGTCTACAGAATTACAGAATTACTGCTAGGACTTGATTTGCTGTAAAATATGTAAATGTATACTGCATGGACAGTCATGAAAACCATCACAAAGGTCTTTATTTCTTATTCAGGGAATAAGGTTTACCACTTGTGCATAATGCAATCATCCCAAACTCATGCCAATAAAAGAGAAACCTTTACAATAATCTGCATCTCTTCCTTATAGAGATTATAGCCAGAACTTTACATCTCTTACAGTTTGTGAAACTTAAAAAATGCGTACATGATGTGGGGCATAACCAGGACTATAGAGGACTTAAACTTTTGACACAGTAGGACTTACAGCAGCTTGTAGCATACGTTTCCATAACTAGTTCTAGATGAACAGAAGGGCATCTCCCACAGCCTTCAGGAGAAAAGCTCTCACACAGGTCCATGCGAGTTTTGCCTACGTTAGGACTGCAAGACCAGACCCATCATATATAAACCATGTGATATTCTGATAAAGCATGCACTTACTACTTTGAGTTAATGGAACAAACCATAACAGGCTTTAATTTAAATTGGTTCCTAATCCACACAATGAAATACTGTCCTCTTCACAGTCCATCTCATTAATGCGTACTAACGGTCAAGTGAACCAGTTTATCTTTTATTTATGAAATACATATGAATTGCGATAGATGTAATAGGAAAAATTAGTTCAAATATACAGATACTATTGTCCAATAAGCCATTAAAGGAGTAAGAACCAAAAAAATTTTTTTTTTCCAAAGTAAAACTAACAAACTGAACTACTTGCAGGATTTTTTCTGCATTACAAAAGCTGAGATGCATTCAGGTACAGTGAAATTCAGCTTTATTGGGAAATGTAGACAGCCTCTGTTAAGTCCCTGTTGATTTTAATCCCTGTCATCTCCCTAGCATTGCTGCATCAAATTTAGTCCTTATAATATATTCCAAAGTAAAACCAGCCATTCCAAATCTACAGTCATTCTTTGCTTTAAGTCAATTCACAGAACTGCTGAAAAAGTAGACATTTCTATCTAAAAGTACAAAAAGGGTTTGTATAGAAGATACTTCTCTTATACAATTATATTACACAGCTCAAGACAGTCCCGGCAGGCTCTTCTCAGAACTGGATGCTTCTGACTAGATAAGAAAAATTACAAAAGTGAGTTAGTTTCATTACAGCTCTGTATCGTATTACAAATATGAGTAGTTTGCACTGCCTTTTTGAGTTCTTTAGGTCTAGATTCAGAAAGCATGCAGAAGCTGAATATTGCTCTCCTCTCAACAGATACAGAATCATAGAATCATTAAGGTTGGAAAAGACCTCTAAGATCATCAAGTCCAACCGTCAATGTCATATGAGATTAAACGTATGCTTGCGTGGTCTCTGTAAGAGTTTAGATTAAGTATTTGCTTTAGTATATTCAGTGGATGGCCTAAAGCATACAAAAATCCGAACCACTGCCGCACCAAATTGTTCAGCCATTGCTCAGACAAAATTTCCACGACTTTTAATGAATAAGTGAAATGGCTTTTTACTGGGTGAAGTAAAAAGGGCAAATCAGAAGTTTTTCTTTGGTATATTTTCTCCTGCCACGTTCAGTTTTATGACAAATATTTCCAGAGCAGACTTCTCCAGTTTATTAGGAAGACTACTGCTGTAGTTACAATTCTCAGGGCACAGACAGTTGGTATGCTGGTATGTCGGTCTCTGCCGGTTTCTAACAAATAATTTCTGGATTTGTCCCTTCAGTCCCTCATCCCGATGCTGTCAGCAGCCCTCCATATGCCAAGGCTGTGTTTATGCTGCACAGATGGAGGGCCATGGCCAAGGCTGTCCTTGACTCCAAAAGTCTGGATGGTGCCAGGAGTGAAACCCGCAGGCTCCCCCAGCCACTGCTTCATGTGGGGGACAAACCGCTTTATCACTCTCAGCTGCTCAGAGATGAAGAACTAGAGCTTGGTTTTGCTAATTGCCTGTGCCCTCAAAACTGGAATAGTGTGCAGATGTTTTCTTCTCTGGGATGAATGAAATGCCTTTTTCTTACTAAAGCTAGACAGGTTACGGCTCAAGTATGCTAAATAAATGTATCCAACTTTACACCTATCAAATCAAATTACTAAAGTATCACACACTGCACAATGAGGAAAATATTTGGTTTGGATTATTATAAAAAAACTGAAATGGGAGAAAGTACTACAAAGCTGTGATAGCTTAAAATTGTCATTTTCTCTGAATGATGCATAAAGACTCACAAACATGTGGGTCATCCTTTTACATTTGGTGACGTGATAGCATCGCTAGCACTGTTCTCCACCTCCACCCAAATGTCATTTTTAGGAATGAGTGAAGTTAAAAATAGTGTAAGAGGAAGATTCAGACTTTTTTGCATTGTAAATTAAACTAAGCTTTTCATAAAAGTTAATGGAAAAGACAAAAAACTTTTAAAGGAAGTTGGTTTCTCATCACAGCTAATAGCTTTACCAAGTGTCCCAAGCTTAGACAATATTGCAATCATAGTGAAGAGCCTTCCTGCTCAATTACAATTTGGAAACACGTAGGCTTTACCAAGAATAATAACGATCTTTCACACAACCATGTCAGAGCTCTTTGTAAACACTAATTCCCTAAGCTTTCATTTACCCTGCTTCTGAGGTAATTACCATCATACATTTTTATTTATAGGCCACATTTTCTTAGGACTGACTGTGTCACAAATTTGAACAGAGTGTGCTTTACATTGTGTTTGAATAAGGTAGTGAAAACATCCTACATTTTACAGGTGAGAACCAAGACAAATGAAATAATTCACAAGTAAAGGACTGGCACCTTCTGACATTCAGTCCTGTATATCAGCCCTCTTCTCCCCACCCCAAAATATAAAAATGCTATTCCTTGACAGGCATTGACTTCAAGAAACACTAAATTCTTTTACCCAGTATTGATGAAGTCTACCACGTCAGGTCTGGTTCTTGCTTTATTTGAGAATTTTCTTCTGTTTCTGTAGTATCTGTTGAAAAAGCAGTAATGAATGAAGAAAAAAGGAAACTTCTCAACCAATTTGTTGTTATTGTTGTACTTATTAAGTAAAAAATAATGGAAATATGAAAAATACTAATTTATCATTTTAAACTATTAACGAGAAATAAAAACATATTCACAACGATCTGATTCTGTGGAAATTACCACATTCACTTCAATGCAAAGCAGCCTGGGATCTCAGAGAACTCTAGTTTTTTAAAGAACAGAAATAAAATTGGTCTTAGAAGCATATGAAACTTTAAAATGCTTTTTATGTAGCTGAAATACTCACTGGGCAAGAAAGGAACTTAATCCAAAAGGAAACAATATATAATGAGTGAAAAAATTTCAGATATATCCCTGTTTTGGTTTGCATCCTGCTCATCAGTCCTTCTTCTTCCTCTTTGTCACTCCCCGGTGCCATTCCTTCCTCCATCCACCTCATCAGATATGCAATGTGAGGTGAAGCTTTTCCAACACTCACAGGTAAGTCTGTAGCCCATGACTTCAAATACTCCATGCATGGCCACTGCTTCACATTTTTTAAGATGCTGTCTTCCAAAGCTAGCTAACAACATCTGAACCTACTTGTGCTCAAGTCATGCCTTCTGGGTTAGTTATTAAATTAACATTCATTGCACAAACTCTTGCTTTCACAGCACTATTTTTCAGATTTTTTTTTCCATCTGTAGGACTGCTTCTCTTCTCAACTTGGTACTGGCTTTTGCATTATATTTCAATCTGTCCAAAACAAATTTTGACCCTAGCTAATTTTTCTTCTTCAATGCACTTTATCACATAGAAAGGCATTATGAGATGCTTAAAAAAAAAAAAAGACATAAAGAAATTTTTTCTTGTTGGCTAAAGCATTCATCATCTTTTGATATGATTTTTTTTTCATTTCCAGGAGACTTCATTACAAAATCTTGGCTTTTTCTTGTTCACAGGGACACTTGGAGGTAAATCAAAGAAATCTCGTGCCTGTATAGCGCTGCCTATATGACCTGGAGCCTGATTTTGTTCTTTTTATAAACAGAGAATGATGCTGGAAGGAAACTGGTTTTTCACTTAACTTGTTTGGAAGGTTTGGGGCTAGCATAATTCATCACTTCAAAGCCAAGCTGTTTCACCGTGTGATCATTTTATACCTTCCAGCTTAGTTCTGAAGTGATTTTGAGTTCTTTAGCAATTTTGTGCCTTTTCTCAAGATCATTCCTCTGGTAACTGGGTCTGAATCCAGTTTTGGATGACAAATTCAAAACCACATTCATCTGTTTCTTCAAAACAAGCACTTTGCAGGCCCATAGCTAGATCTCCTCTGCATGAGGGTATTCAGGAACAACTCATGCACTCCACCATCTAACCATTTCAGTGATCCCACATAGTTTTGGTATCATAAAGGCATTTGATGCTCCAGCTTTTATAACTATGAGCTTAAAACCTGCAGCTCAGCTCCTCTGTGACTCTAACGCTTTCTTTTTGTCTTGAATGTTGCAACAGGATTGATCTATATTCCAAGAAAGGCGGACTCATAAAACTGAGTGAACCGGGAACTGAGTTTGTAACAGTAGTTCTGGTTGAGCATGTCAGCTTCTCTCTGAGTTCTGTGACATGCCAGGGAAACTGAAGCAATGGAGACTGAAAAGGGTATTTCCATGGAAAAGGGTACAGAAGAATGGGAGTGCTGAGATTCGCTGCCTTCTCTTTTGGGGGAATCTAGGCAGGATTGGGGAATGAACTCAAGTTGAGAATTTTAAGATGACAAGTGCTGATGCTCAGCAGCCTCCATTCCAGTGCTGCATTGCTGTCAAGCTGCTACTGACACATCAGAGAGTCCCTCTCAGGGACTACCTGGCACGAAGGCAGTACCCCATCAAATGGTCAGAGCACCTCAGATCCCCTATGCCAGCCAT
>VZTV01107682.1:0-15108 GCA_013400875.1 Anhinga rufa
CCACACAGGATCCTGAACTTCACTATCACGTGGTCACTGCAGCCAAGGCTACCCCCAACCCTCACGTCCTCCACCAGCCCTTCCTTGTTCGTTAGTATAAAGTCGAGCAGCACATCCGGCCTCGTTGGCTCCTCCACCACTTGCATCAAAATGTTATCCTCGATGCTCTGCAGGAACTCTCTGGATCATGCATGCCTCGCCGTGTTGCTTTTCCAGCAAATATCAGGCTGTATCTGCCAATCCAATGAGGATGTCTCAGATATTCCAGAGCATCCAAAATGATGCTAAGCTCCCCTGTTCAGGCAACTGGATCCCAGCCTTGGTTCCAGAGAGACTTGGTTCCAAAAGACACAACAAAATGGGAAGCATGCTGCATAAAACAAAAGGAAATAAGGATAACTAAAATGAAGTGCAGCAATGCGCAAGGACAATTGTAAGAAGCAAGAGCTGTTCAGATGGATAGACCCCTCTCTGGCTATACAGTTGTGGAGAACAAAGAATATGTCTCAGTTCTTTGCCAACATAATGCTGTAGTCTGGCATTAGAATAGAGCAGTATTTTTATTGGATCTTGTTATTCTAGACAGAAAAATGCTTTACTAGCCCATCCACAAACCTAATGAAGTTCTCCTGTGCTGTCCTGCACAAAAGACATTTAAACTTAAGAGGTACCTTTCCTGACACGCAAGAAAGACAGCTTTCTGCCCCAAGGAGGGAAGAGCTATTCCAGTTTCCTTGAGCAGGAAGCAGCTGCCATTCTGGCTGAGAAGCAGAAATATTCATGGCATTATTCTGCAGATAAGGTTTGTCAATAACTGATCTGCAGGCAAAGCAAACAATTGCAAAATAGATTTGGCTCAGATGAAAACAAACAAATTCAGATTTTTGCCAAAACAGGCAGTCTTAAAAATTCTGTTCAAATCTGATAACATGTTCCATTATACCTCAAAAGCAAATGTTTTGGTTTTAAGCACTTGTTAAGAAAATGAAGGAAAGGATGGACTAGATTCACAAAGCTGCTGCTGCCTTACTTCCTTAGCTCTGTCCCAGACTTCCTCAAAAATGCTTCAGCTCTGATTCACCCCTTCACCAGGGAACTTTCCTGTAATTCATCTCTGCAGGAATGGGTCTGGCTTCGTTTCACAGAGCAGTGCCCAGAACACCAGGCTTGTGTGGTAGGGAAGAGGACTTGCTCTGAGCTTCCCTTTTGAATAATCTTCCGCCTTACGTAAATAATTAAAGGTCCAGCGCAGCAGCAGTTGGCACCTTCCAGGTGAGTGCCTAATCCACCAAGTAAGAGACATGTCCTTCTTGATGCTCTGCTTTCTGAACCAAAGCTTGTTTGTTTTACCTACTAGAGGGCACTGAGTCCCTTTTTAGGAGTAATGAGAGAAAAGCTCCCCTTTCTTTCATATGAGCAATTTGAGTGGATCACCCATTTCTGCAGAAATTTTGTTCTCACATAACTGGAAAAAGACAGTCTTGGAGTTGTGTAACATTCTGCATGAAATAAGATAAGAACTCCTTACTTATTATATTACAGCATTGATAAAGCTATGCTTTTGGCCCATTTTTATATTTTTGTGTTCTATTATAGAATTATTGAGCCCATGGTTTGGTTAAGTAATTCAACAGGAGGTGAAGGGCCTTTGACTTTTCTATGAGGGTCTTCACTCTTCCAGCCAGGCTATTAACTCAGAGGAAATCTTTTCCTTTTCACTTACGCCTTAGGCAACCTGTGGATGACCTTTACAGTTCAGATCACTTAATTTTTTTTCATATTTCTCATACAACCTCAGGCTTATCCATCTGCATTACAAAACCCACAAAGACATTTTTGATTGCCCAATCCTTAAATGCTATTACTCCATATCACATAAATGTAATGCACCATTTGGCATCACCAAAGTCTATAGAAACAAGGAACTCCTTCTAATTGCATTTTAAAAGAACAGCTTTCAAAGGAAATAAAGTCTGTGAGAAGCATGAGATGTAATTGAATAATATGATTGCAGCACGCTACACTGCAATTCAAGAAATTCCCCAACTCAGGCAGTATTACCCAGTAATTAAAAATATCAATCACTTCTGCATTCCTTTGTCATGCAGGGACAGGTTGAAGCTTTAGATACCTATATTCCTAGAGGTATAAATGCAATACCCATGGTAATTTTGTCTTGTTTGAGTTTCCATGGAAACGGTGTTTATGGTATTGCAGTGTTATCAGGGAAAAAAATGAGTTATAAATAATAAAGAGGCTAATGTTGTTTCCCTTGGTCTTGCTGAACAGCTTCAGGCACTGAGACAGATGAATTGGATAGAAACCCAAGACAGCAGCTGTAACACCAATGCTTATTATCGGCTGTGCTTTATTACTGGAAAGCCCATATTACTGCTAAAGCTTCATAATGTGATGGTGCCAAATTACCTTTTATTAACTATTACAACCACTAAAGATCTAGCTTCCTTAGAAATAATTGGCTGAGCTATTTTCACTCTAGTAATTTGCAGAATTCTAACTTGTCTTTTCAAAAAGATTCAATCTCAGTTCACATTTTGCTCATATAGTCTCCATATTTCAACCAGAAACAGATTTTTGTTTGTTTATACCTCCTATTCTGGATTCCCATCAGCATTACAGAATATCACTCTTACAACTGCTTCACTTTTGTTGATATGCAAAGCCCCACATAAATATATATTACCCCAAAGCTAGGCAACTCTCCCTTGTAACATAAATGCACCACTTTGTAGAGGCAGTGCTTTTTATCCATTTCTGTCATGTTATTTAGTAAAAACAAGTGGGCCTAAGCTATTGCACACTCAAACGTTGGTACGTAATTGACCCAACTGTCAGAACCTCACGGCTCCCTGTCAGCACTTTCTGCTCTCTGTAATTTTGAGAACTGGTACAGCAACAGAAATTGCTCCTGTGAGATGTTCAGTATCGTCAAGCCCTGCTGAAGTCATGGGTAATTGAAAGCACTCCACACTTCACAGGAGGCCTTCAGGACCACGTTCACGTGGAGGACTTAATCACTTAAAGGAGGAGGTAGGCACCCATGTCATAAATAAGCTGAGCTACTTGCCACCTAGCTTTCATATAATGCAGAGGGAACATGTAAGAGGTTTCAGCCTGTAGGACCCAATCCAGACAAAATGGGTGAGAAGAAAGGACTGTATCCCTCACTTCCTCACTGTTTTAATATCTTATTCTACCTTTATAATTCTCCTCATACTATCAACACTTCTACTTGCAGTGTGAGGCCCAGGATAAAAGTCCTTCTGTATTTTAGAAAAGAGGTTTTAAGACCATTTCTGATAAGGGTTTCTTAATGGCTGCTTTTAATTCCTAGTATGAACGAGGTTTCTCTTGAGTTTTGACAAAGTTAACCCTCTAAATGCTTCAATATTCTTTGGACCCAAGAGGCAAGGGCAACTTCATCTGCTTATTAGAACACTCACCCCTGCAATTACAGTGAATGCAATGAATGAAGTCCCTATGTCCACATAAATAGCCATGTTCCCTATGAAATGAATGTCCTAGTTTGATGTTTTGCCTCTTGTACTAGCCAGGTGCAAAGTCTTCAGAGAAACTTCATCATGAACAGTAATAGCAAAAATGCACAAAGGAAACCACTGCCTAAGCCTACACTGACAATCGTTGCTTCATTTCTGTGAGTTTCTTCTCCCTTTTAAAGGTCTTGTTTTCAAACTGAGTTCTTCATGGACAGCATTATTTTTTACCTGTCTTCTATATTTACTTTCAAACCTTGATCTAAACAATACTTTATCCAAGGACTCCACCAGTTAATTATGGACTGTGAAAGAAAATTGATTCAATTTGTGTATTGTAAAAAATGTTGAGACAGGCTTAAATGCATAAGGTGTCCTTTGCAGGGTCAGTAGCTGATAGCATGCAATAGACTCCAGTGATTAAAGCTACTTTCAGAGAAAAAAAAAAAAAAAAACAAAACAAAAGGAGAGAGATCTCTATCCTGGTGGCAATCATTTTCCATAAGAGAGCTGACAAAAGAGGCATGACAACACTTCAGGATGTGCAAGTGCAAGACGACTAGAACTTCAGTACAAAAGCAGCAGCAGAAAAGCCCTGCCGAAGCAGCTTCAGCATGCCCAGGTGACAGCTCCCACAGCTGCAAGTGAGCGGCAGCCAGCAGTCTTACAGGGTAAGGGCTGCAGAGTTGCAAAGGGAAGCCCCTGGGCATCGCAGCAAAGGTTCAGGCATTTGAGGAACTGCAAAACAGTTTAAAACAGTCAGGAAAAAAAGAAAAAAAGAAAAGGCCTAATGCTCAGAAGGAGACCTGACAGTGGCCTTTCTATTGGCAATGAGTATGCTTTATTTGCATCACTACTTGATGTGACTGGTACCTGACTTGTGAATTCCTTACTAGCTTTTCCTACGGCTG
Organism: Anhinga rufa; assembly: GCA_013400875.1. Taxonomy (NCBI): domain Eukaryota; kingdom Metazoa; phylum Chordata; class Aves; order Suliformes; family Anhingidae; genus Anhinga; species Anhinga rufa. The sequence continues at coordinate 4,427 of VZTV01107682.1, forward strand.
ACTGAAATTTCCTAGCAAAAGTTTACAGGCAGCATTGATGCAAGCAAGATCTGTACCAAGTTATAGTAATTCTTTTGGATTGCAGTGACACACACACTATCACTATAACTTAAGCCTTAGAAGGGCTTCTTCGCAGGATCAGAAGCCCTTATAAGTATGCATTGAACAAGACTGTAAGATAGAAACTTCTCTAACATAGGCACAAAGACATACATTTAGTTCCATAGGTAAGTTATTAAAAGATCAGCTTTAGAACTGTAAGCTATTAATATATGTGGTCTTTCCTTCCCATATGAACAAATGAATGTAGTGTTCCTAAACTGCATTTGCAAATATTTGCATGCATGTGCATAACTTCCTGAATTAGTCAACTTCATGTTTCTTCAGAGCTAGGCTAGAAGCTTGTGTTTGAAATATTGATGCAGTGAAGGTGAGAAAATTTATGAACTGCCTGGCATTAATGTACCTGACTACAATGATCACAAGTTTTTCTAGCAGCTCACTGAAACCAGGGATTGTTGCGGGTCTTTTTGCCTTTAGCAAAACACCGCCTATAGCAGTGAGAGGTTTCTGCCTTTGCAATGAGGTGATTCCGTTTCATTGCTCACAGCAAATTAAAAATATTTTTATGAATGTTATTTAAAGGAGAAAATCAATAATGATTCAGACTCTTGGCCTCTTCAGTGAATTGCCAGGATTATTTTGGAGGATTATTACATTGGCAGGAGTGCTTTGCAAATCTATCAAAAATATGCACAAAGCTTTCTCACCACAATTTATTTTTTAAGCAGATGCCAGATTTGTGCCCTTATAGCCATATCCAGATGCCTAAATTTGGACACAGAAGCTCTGCATGCCCTGCAGCTTCTGCAAAAGGAAAAGGGAGGTAAGAAGTGCCTTTTTTTTCTCTTTTTTTTTTTTTTTTAAAGTCAAGGCAGCCTGCTACCAGCAATGCTGGATTTAGGAGTTGAAAAGGTCATCATAATCAAAGACAGACTGGTTTCATCAACAAAGTATACACATTTCTGCTATTCAGAACTGTAGGATTCCAGTTCCCCTTTTAGTACCCAGTGAGTGAGCCTGAACAGGTATTTCATTGTGTGGATCCTGAGGTGCCCTGTGCCCCTTTCTAAAACAAAAAAAAAAAAAGTGGCAGGTGATAGGCATTTCCCCAAGGCCTAGAAGGAGCTTCCCAGTGACTTTACCATCTCCATCAAACTAGCAATTTTTATTAGCCTTACTGCCAGACCTGTGATGTAGGGCTTGTGGAAGAGATTGGAAAGCAAATAGTCTGTAATGTCATCAGATTAAATGTACTACCATGTCTTTTAGACAGATGACAGACACTCTTTCTGCAATCAGTAACATCTATTTTTGCATGGATTTTTCCCTACTAAAGGTCATAAAAATATGAGAAAATAAAGTTAAAATTTCTGAAACATTTGAAGTTAGTTGCATTCAAGTAAAAGAGAAAAATAGTCCTTTTAGAAGGGAAAGAAAAGCTATTTTATATACTTACATTAAATGTATTTTCTTTCAACAATGTGGAAAAGCAGCATACGTTAATGACAGTTGTAATTACGTAAATTTCTCTAGCATATAATATTTGGAACTCGCTAACTAAGTGAAAGAGGGAAAATTCAACTCCTTTCTCTAACAGTAGAGCTAACATTCCCTCATGTAGACTGTTAGTGGCAGCTTGGAGCCCTCTAGCTCACAGTCCTTTTGTGATATTTTGAGATCTATTACAGCACTGTTAATTGTGTTTTGAAACATTGATTTTAGGAAAGAGATGGAGTGTACTACATTAGAAAGCATTTGAGCCTTGGCAAAAATATACTGCATATACTGGAAATGAAGTCAAGATTGACTTGTACTTGTACCCCATGGGGAAAGCATAAACACTTGTTAATTATAGAGGAAGCTAACCACCAAGGTAGCTGGGGACACAAATTCATATTTCCAAACAAAGAAAACTAAACATTCACTTACATAGCCCTGCTAGAGAAAGGGCTGTGCAGATCTCTCTGCATTAAATGAGCTACTTCCCCAGGGCAAACGAACCCAGCTGGCAACCCAGCACCACTCAGAGACACAGGAATGAAAAAGGCTGATTGAGCAGCAAAGAGTAACCTTGTCTCCTCATGGCGAGCCTCTTCACAATCCTTCTCACCACCATGGTGAGACCATAAAGACACATCCCAGCTCTGCCAGCAGACTCATGAGGTGCTGAGGTTTTCTGCAGCCCTTGTACCTCTTATTGTCCTCTCCACTAAGAGAACAGTCAAAGTGAACTGGGGTGGGCAAGGAAAGCCTTTCAATAAGCTTTAATCTGTGGTCACAGAAGGGGTAGGTAATTCATCCAGTGCTGCTTACCCAGCATGTGCATGTCCAGGCTACTCCTTTTGGGCAGTTTGCACTCCCCATCCTTCTTCCCCTGCCAATATCTATGAAAAATCCTGGGGCCATTGCAAGCTACAAGGGCTATGTCCATAGCATGGCCTCAAGCACTCACCCCATTTAATTGTTAGCATGCTTATGTGCTGACAAAGGTTTAATCTGTGCCAGCTAGCTCCCACCCATACCAGGCACCCAGCACCCTTCATAGGAGACCAAGGAGCCCGAATAGCTCATACCCACATTGTACCCAGCAAACTATATGGATGAGGCCACTGTGTATTGGAGGGGAGAAGAGTTTAGCACATGAGCACAAGCTGTGCACTGCCATTGGTCCCAGAGGCAGAGAAAGGCTCAGCCTCATGACGTTTGCTACCTCAGACACAGAGACATCAGCAGGGTGAATATGAACTCCACATCAGAAAAAGGAGCAATAGCAACATCTTGACCTTCACCCCTTCTCATTACTTTAGAGCTGCTGGAAAGACCCAAAAAGTAGACATGAATCCGATTTCTGTTCAAGCAGAGCAATAAAAAATAAAATCACCACTTCCAGTGCTGTCCTCTGCATATGCAGTTCTTTTTCCACGGGTTTTTCATGTCTAGCAGGAAACTCATAAGAATATGATGCAGCTTGTCTGATAGCTGCTGAAATGCTGGTTTTAGTGACAAACTATATGACTATGTTAGAGGCAGTAGATAGAAGAGACTGCTGTGCATCTTTGATCATAAGTGGAATATAAATAACTGTTTGCTCTAGTCAGATACATTCTGCACAGTGGACATAAATTAAGATCAGAAGAATAGTAGGCTTTGAATGTGTGAGGAGTAAATGCTTGCCTAGTGCTTCTAGAACAGTAAAAGAAGGGTCTGAAATCAAACTCTTGACAAATTATTCTGTGTTGTTGCATATGCTAAATGAAAATATGGAAGGAGGTAGAGCTCTTGGGCTCAGTGCACAGATTTCTTTGTATAGTTATTTGTTTTCTTATTTGTAGTATTCGCAAAGGTTTGTAGTGCACAAGATTAGTGCAGTTAGACAAAGCAAAGCCTTACTGCATTAGCACATGACTTGGCATGCTATCTGGGCTGAACAGGAGTGAGTCTGATGATCTGGGTGAGTGAAAACCCATTGCACTAGATTACAGTGAGGCTGGTATGGTGGAATGGGCAAACCTCACGTTGCATTAACTTGAGATAACACTGGGAAAACTAGATCAGTGAAATTCACCTGGTAGCATGTATGTTCAGAATGAGACAGGCAGGTCAGCTGAGTTTAGGCAGCAAGATGTATTCCCCAGTTCCCAGTTTTTATTAAACAAAAAATACTCCTGTATTCCTATTGATTGAAAAAGGAGGTTGGGGAGTAGGGACAGAAGAGAGAGCAGAAGAAGGGAATGAGGGAAACAAATAAAGGTCAAAGACTAAAGCAAAAGGTTTTCAGAGGCTTACACAGATGGAGAGGATGCAAGGAAGGTTTACCCTCAGTCCAGCTGATAAATGATATCTCGAAAGGGAAACGTGAGAAGAGTAGAAAGATTGTGAGTCAAAATACAAGGGCACTGTTAATAATTCATTCCATTGCCCTGTGTTTTATTTTCAAAATTGCAAACCCTTCTCTTAACCTTCACTTTGACAGAATAAAGCAAACTGATTCCTTTTATCCCTAAGTCTTATCTATTAAAAAAGCCAACTCTGAATGAGATGACAAGCAAAAATGTCCCCCATTCTTCTGAGCAGTGAGTTGAACAGAGGGACTAGGCAAACTCATAGAGGGCCTTTCATTCAGCAAGCATTGGGAAAGCCTAGAAAATTTGGGCACATATTTCACGCTCCTCTGTGGGTCTCTGTGTCTGTTTGGGTCTGCGAACACTCATGCTGTCAAAATAAATCACTTTTGGCAGCTGCTAACTAACATAGACCTGAAGAGCCACGTAACATCTATGAACCCCAGAATTAAACATTCTCAAAACCCATCAGAAACTGAATACATTTTTCTGAGCTACAGCCAGATACAACTGAGCAAAGCCCAGCTAATTGCAAGCATCTGCAGGAGAAAAGGCCACAAGTCACCCATCTAATTTGCTTACACCTATCACCAGTATCATCTTTAGGTATCTTTCAGTAGGAGGCATACACGAGCTCCCCACCGTTACTTCTTATGCGAACATAATTCAGCATGGGTTCAGTTCCTTTCCAAACCACAAGTGCCTGCTTGCTAAGAGAACAGAGCCAATAATATGGTTCTTAATAACAAAATACTATATAAATAAATAATAAGAAATAAGTGAAAGGAAAATTAGTGATATGTTCTACTGACAGTAAGGAGAAGCTTGTATGGACAGCATCACCTTTTCAGTATGGCATATCTTAAGTAACCAGTAAGATTCTCAGATGAACTTAACATATTTTATTGGGTTTACATAGAAAGGTGTTAGTAGCAAGGGGGGTGCAGGAGTGGCTTCGGTGAGAAAAGACCAGGAGCTGCACCCATGTTGGACACAGCTAGTTCCAGCCAGCTGCAAGATGGACCCACCACAGGACACAACTGAGACAATTAGCAATACTGGTGGTGCCTCTGTGGTAACATATTTAGGAAAGGGTAAAAAATGTTACAGCAGCTGGGACAATGAGGAGTGAGAAAAAATGGGGGAGAAACAGCCCTGCAGATGCCAAGGTCGGTGAAGAAGGAGGTTAAGTAGGTGCTCCAGACACCATATCAGAGAGTCTCCTGAAGGCCACGGAGATGACCATGGTGAGGCAGGCTGTCTCCCTGCAGCCCATGGAGGACCACGGTGGAGCAGATATCTACCTGCAGCCCATGGAGGACCCCACACCAGAGCAAGTGGACCTTCCCTGAAGAAAGCTGCAGCCTGTGGAGAGCCCACACTGGAGCAGGTTTTCTGGCAAGACCTGCGACCCATGGGGGGCCCATGCTGGAGCAGTCTGCATCTGAAGGACATCCCGTGGAAAGGACCCACACTGGAGCAGTTCATGAAGAACTGCAGCCTGTGGGAAGGACCCACATTGGAGCAGTTCATGAAGGACTGTACCCCATGGGAAGGACCCCACGCTGGAACAGGGGAACAGCAGGAAGAGGAAGAAGTGGCAGAGACAAGGTGCTATGAACTGACCACAACCCCCTTTCCACTGTGCCACTCAGGGAGAAGGAGGTAGAAAAGTCGGAAATGAAGGAGTGAAGCTGAGCCGAGAAAGAAGTGGGAGAGGGGTTTTTTAGTTTTGTTTTTGTTTCTCACTATCCTACCTACTATCCATTTTTAGCTAGCAATAAATTAAATTAATCTTCCCCAAGTTGAGTCTGTTTTGCCTGTGACAGTAATTGGTAAGTGATCTCCCTATCTTTATCTTGCCCCACGAGCTTTTTCATCTTATTTTCTTCCTCTGTCCTCTTGAGGGAGGGGAGTGAGACNACTGTGCCACTCAGGGAGAAGGAGGTAGAAAAGTCGGAAATGAAGGAGTGAAGCTGAGCCGAGAAAGAAGTGGGAGAGGGGTTTTTTAGTTTTGTTTTTGTTTCTCACTATCCTACCTACTATCCATTTTTAGCTAGCAATAAATTAAATTAATCTTCCCCAAGTTGAGTCTGTTTTGCCTGTGACAGTAATTGGTAAGTGATCTCCCTATCTTTATCTTGCCCCACGAGCTTTTTCATCTTATTTTCTTCCTCTGTCCTCTTGAGGGAGGGGAGTGAGACAGCAGCTGGATGGGCATCTGGCAGCCAGCCAAGGCCAAATCCAACACACGTTTCTAATTTTCACATTTTCTACAAAAGAAAAAAAAAATAAAAATGCAAAAATATTTGCTAAGTCATAATTTAAAACTTGGTGCCAACAGGGAAAATGTGTAAACTCGTACTACAGCACAACAGTGACTTAGTTCTCCAGGTTAATTCTGACTATGCTCTAGACAGTCCAGCAGAGTCGTTCATTCTTTGGGACATCAGACAGGGAAATTAGTTTAGGTTTAGATTAAGCACCCACCAGAAGTCACCACTGTTGCACAAAAATAAATCTAGAAATATACTTTCTTGATTCCAAAAGTGGCTTAATGATAAAGCCTCAGAAATTGCAGCTGGGGGAGGGGGTCATCATTATTTCCCCTCTCCATTAAAGTAATCATGAGAGTGCTATGAAAGCTGGGAGTATTGCCCAGAAGAAGGACTTTGCTTTCAAGTGAACTTCATAGGTTCAGGGAATTTGAACTGAGCATAACATTTGATGCATTAATTGGAGCACTTGTCAAATGTAACATTTTTAGTGCATGATGATGTCTTTATTAATCATGATGATACTATGGGTATGATAGCCAAATGAAAAGCTGAAGAGACCAGATTGCAATTACTTCAAACTCCCCGCAGGAGGGAAGAGCTTGAGAATTTGGGCTTTATACTCTCCAGTTTGCAGGATGCTAAGAAATACAGGGCCATGTCCTAATTTTAGATGTGCTTTTTGAGCTCCTGCTGCTATTGTCTTTGGCAAGCATGCTTCCAAAGTTACACAGTGCACCTCTGCCTGCTTATTCATACTTGGTAGTGATACAGAAGGCAATCAAGTTAAAAATAATTTGAGTTTTTACACATAAAACCGGAGTCTTTTCTTCCTCCAGCAGAAATATGATTAAGTTTTCCTATTTCACTTTGTCCTACAAACAGGAGATATCCATAAATTATAGCAGCATAAAGGCTTGGCCTTTTCACATCCTGATAAAGCAGCATTTGAAGAATGTTCTTCATTTCTTCAGCCCATTGAAGAGATGCTCTACTTTTCCCAATGGGTCCTTTGACTCTTCAAGCTCACTCTTTCAGTTTAGTTGCTTACTTAATACGACATTGATGTTTTCATTTATCTCATTTGTGGTAAGCGAAAGGTCTTGTCAATAGGGATTTGGCACATCTTAAAGTTTCAGTAAGACTTCTCCTTTTTAATGAAATTATTTCCTAATACTCCTTTTACAGTGTCATGTTGAGCTGACAAGAAATTATTTCTTTTCAAGGTTCCAGAGACTTTTCCCAAGGTAGCTACAACTCAATCAACACAGAAAATAGTCTTGCAAAATGTTTTTGCAATTTTAAAGGGCTAGAGGTCTCAGTAGTTCCTTGCTATGATGTTAAGAGGTGACTCAGAACCTGTAGCTGGAGTGTGCCAGATTTAATTATAAAAGAACTTAATGCAGGTCAATAAAATTCTCTTAAAGGTTAGCTTGTTCCAATATGCTTTGTACAAAGAATTGCAACTGAAACATACAACCTCTTCAAAAGGCTTGAGAAGGAAGCTGTCTGCTAGAGCGAGCAGGAACCATGTTACTTACAGAGAAACAGATGTAGCTGTAGAAAGAGGGAGGTGATTAGCCTGTATGTTCAGCATTATCATGGAAAAGGATGCCAACTGGTCCTATTTGTCAGTCCTGTGAGAGTGATCACCAGCATGGAAGCTACTGATGATTCTACTGGGAGTACTGGAGGCCTGCCCATGGTGACCCTGGGAACAGCTGCAGTGGCCCATGGCTTTCAGGGGGAAGGGTCATACCATCTGCATCTATGCCAGCCAGATGGACTGCCCCCAAGGCGAAGGGAGCAAAGGGATGGGGAAAAAAGGGTGCTCTGTCTGGCACACCAGGTAATGGATGGCTTCCTCACATACCCCAAACTGTCTTTTCATGACATGCATTGTCACCTTGAAGACATTGTCACTGAACAGTGTCAGTGTAGCCAGAAAGATTTACTAAAAGACTTGATGATTTATTTAAGATCATACCCTCGCAGAAAACATTCACTTTTCATCCTTCTTCAAGATACTTCATAGTACTTTACTGAATAATAAGGCATGGAAGCTCTCTAATCTCAGTTACATAGGCACCAAATTGAGGCACAGAAAGACCTAATGATCCTAAACACAGGAATCTGTTTAGGATCTTACACATTTCACGTGCCAGTGCCCTAATGCATGCCCCATCCTTCCAGCTACACTGGAGCCATTTCTCTGTATACGAGCAGATGCAGCTTTGCCTTTGTCCTTCGCAGCAACCTAATTCTAGAGCCAGCTGTGGAAGCAGCCTAGAAGCTTAGGGGATAATTCATTTGTATAAGTTTATGGCCCTAACAAGACATTTTACCAGGCATAAGTTATCGCAGCATGCAAGTCTAGTCTTTTTTTACAGCTTATGAACATAGTGATGATTTTAGCACATTGTACTAGTCCAGCTCTCATTTAGGACTCCTCCTCTGCTAGGGAATAACCTTAGAGAGAAAATTTTTCAGCTTCTTACGAAATAAATGAGCTTTCTCCTGGAGGCAAAAGGAGAAGAAAAGGAAAATATCTTGACATTTTTGTAAATACATATTCATTAACAAATTAAATTAAACTCAGACTATACAGCTAGCGGGCAAATAATCTTAGGGCTGAAAATCAAAGGATGCTTTTGAAACCTTGGTGTTATACGTCTGAGGTTGAGCACCCACCACATCCCAAGCAGTGCCAGAAACCACAGGGAAGGCTGGTATCACTGCTCCCATCAGCTCCTAGCTCTCACCACACAAAGAAAAGGTGAGTTCAAAAGCTGCTACTCAAAATGGAGAATGTCCAAGAGGCCTTCTTGTTCTGGGGGATGATGAGGAAGCTGGAAATGGTTGTGATGGGTTGTCACTCCTTTTTTTTTTCCTGGGGCAATGGAAATTGGGGTGTCCCAGAACAATCAAGGTTGGGTGCTGTTAGGTGTAAATGAGAGGCCAAATCACCATTTTATCTCCCCATTTTGTTTAAGATTAAGCAGAAGCTATCATCAGATCTTTATTGTGATATAAACACAGGCCTCATAGCTGATCTGCCAGATGGTACTGCTTGAGCATAGCAGTTAAACTGGCTGTGCTTATATGGATAGTCAGACATGGCAAATGGTCTTCTGCATTCTTCCAACACACACAGACTGTTTCTTCTTTGATAAACTCATATGCTAAAATAAAATGTATGTCAATTTGCTGTCTGGATTTTCCATCTAATCAAATTTGGGCATAATGGCAAGTGCTTTTCCACTAGGATAACTGAACTACCTTCATTCACTCTTTGCAAGAGCTCACAGAAACAGACAAGATTATTTTTGAGAGATGTTAGTTCTTATTCTGAGAAAATGGCTTGGTGAGGTGTTTAACAAATTGGAGGACTTTGTACATTTTGGCTACTGAGTCTGTTAGTTAGGAGAACAGGAACAATCCTTCACTATGATATCCCTACATTCTCATTAGTGGTCAGATGTTTCCCAGAGATGTACCCAGGCGGTTCTTACTGAAACCAACAGGGGCTGCCTGCTTCCAGGGGTAGATGTTCTTCCGTTTTAGAAATGGTAGACTGAGGGAGAGGGACCCATATCTGAGTATGCCAAGTCTTGTGTGGGAAGAGCCCTAGTCCATACTATATTAATTTAAAGGCACAGAATTAGACAGAGTTGTCTAATTTGTTCTGGATTTGCTTGAATGTTGGGAATGTCTCAAAAAGATACACATGCTACTTGTGTATTTGTCCCCAGAACTGTTGGCTGCTTTCACCATTATTTAATCAAAGCAAAAACATCACTAATCCCCAAAAAAGAGAGAGGAATAAAAAACAACAGGAGAAAAGTTACATCCCTTCTTTTTGGGTGCAGAGCAGGGGATGTTGCTACTTTCCAACTGTATTCCTACTCCTTTCCAGCTAAGGTGCAAAAATAAAAGAGAAAGAAAGACAAGAAAAGGAGGCATTTGGAAGGGGTCACCATTGAGCAGGACTGACTCCCTGAGCACCACAGTAGCTGCAGTTCAGTCTGTTCTCAAGCAGTGAAGCTTTCTCACTCTTATTTTAACACTTTCTGCAGTCTCTCAAGAATTCCTTCTTTTTTATGCAGCAGAGGTAAGATTTAATCAAATGAATCCACTAATTCATTTGCCTTTCACAGAGGGATTATTTCCCAAGTATTTCTCTCTTGCTTGCCACAGGCTTTACTGCTCCCAAACATAAGACAGACTCTTACCACCGTGGTTACCTACCCTTCCCCTAAGAATGCAGAGCTTTCTGAGGTCACCTGGCTGTATGTTCAAATGCATTTTTGGCCATTATTCCTGATAATATGATGTATCTTTTTCAATGGAGATTGATAAATAACACAGGCACTTTCAGATCAGCATGGATACCTACTCTTTTCAAAAATGCCACCTTCCTCCTTTTATGTTAAGTGAAGGGAAATCCAAAGTCTCCGAGCAGAAGAAGAGGTGGCAGACATCTTAGAAGGCAGTTCTCAGA
>VZTV01107700.1:0-12423 GCA_013400875.1 Anhinga rufa
CCCCCAGCAGAGGTGGCATCTACCTTTGCACAGATTCATACTGCTTCAGAAGAGAGTGTGGGGTAAATCCAGGAGGCTGGGATTTTTAAAGTAGAGTTTTTAAAGCCTGGTTTACTCTGGCCCTATGAGAGGCTTTCTTGGCTGTGGCAGCTGGTATTGTTAAGTCAGCAAAGGCACTTTAGTGTCGCTGGCAGTGTGGCAACTGTGTCTGAGAGTCAAACCGATCTTTTAAAACATGTCAGATGATTCCAGGTATGTTGTGTAAGCATAAAATGAAGTTCTGATCTTAAACATGCAGACACTTTCAAGATATTTCTCTGCCGTAAAGTTCTTGAACTGACTTTCAGTAAAATCTCTGGGAACTTATCTGTTGAGGTCAATGGAAGCTAGAGTAGGTATACTGTATACTTTTTTAAAATGACCAGGGAATGAATTATGAAAAATAAATATTTTTGAGAATATTTAGTTGCCGTCTCTCATTGCTGAGCACTCAGTATAAGCAATAGAAGTGGTGTTCAGAAAGACAGAGCATTGGCTATATTGGATCCAACACAGTGGAATGCAGAGCACCCTCTTCACAGTATGTTGAAGACAGGAGATGAGGTGGACAGCACATCTGAAGAGATGCTCAGGACATTGCAGGACCAGGCCTGAGAATAACAGATGCAACACGGTAGTGGCAGCAGTATGAAGCTGGAATAGGGAACTTGAAGCAAGAGTACCCAACATGTGTGAGCCTATGCTTTATTTGTCATTTGCCAAAAAATATGAATCTTGAGGGGCAAAAAACAAAACACTTAAGCTTTTGTCATCATTTATCCTGCTGTACTTTACAGAATTATAACCAGACTTTATTTATTTGGATTTGTTCGTGTGGGAACATATTTTCAAATGTTGGCATTTAAGTTCCATCTGGAAATATCTGAGCTTCATTACTAAATGTGAACACAAAAATGTTACTTTTTTTCTCACTGATCATAGTTGCATATTTGCTGTGGACAAATGCAACCTGTTCACCTGCAACAGATCAGCACGCATGCTTATAAAGCACACAAGCTGAAATCCAATGTCAAGGTCAGAAAAGCAGGCCTTGGGTTGTGCTAACGTGACCCATATTGTAAATACTAGTTTTGTTGTCTGTGTCTCTAAAACACTCCCCCACCCCCATCTCAACCAATGCAATGTGTATCTTCTACAGAGCATTCCCTTTCAGGAGACTGTCATAAGAAGTTGTCAAGGAAAATATATTCATAGCCATATTGTAGTTTTTAAACAGAATTTCTGCTGTAATGAAAAGTGGAAAAATACAGAGCATGAGCCTCACATCTCAGATGCTAGAAACTATGGGTTTATAGGTTAAGCTTTAAGAGGATTAATCACTTGTCCTGCATTTAAGTCCAGTTTAGCAGCAATAACTTCAGTGTTTTTCGTTTTCATCACCTTGAAAATTCCAGTCTAAAGCTGATCAGTAATTTAAAGCCTGAAGAAAAGTATTCAGTGTGCTCAAGTTCATTCTAATGGTTGACTTATTCAAAATTGGACATTGTCTAGGTATGAATAAAAAAATTTTTAATACTATTAATATTTTTTTCTTAGCCCTCAAGAGCAACTTCAGTTCAACAGGGAGGAATATGAGCAAAGCAAAGAAGATCTGAGACTGGCTCTAACTGAACTGGAGAAACAGCAACAGGAGATCGGTTTTGCCCTTCAGCCTGGTTTGCAGGAGAAACAGGCTCAGCTGACAAACTATGCTGACCTCCTGCAGAAAGCAGAAGACTTAACTTCCCGATTTAATGAACTGAAAAGCCAGGAAGATCACCTGCAGGGTCACACTGGGGATCCCTCCTTCACAGAGGTGGAATGGCTGGAATTAAAGCACCAACATGAAAATCTGCTCAGCCAGCTACAGGTTGGAACCTCACTCTCTTTCCTTATGAAATTGTTGGTATGCCTGTTGGTTGCAGTTCTCACTGCAGCCTGTAGTGTCATTCAGATGGCAAGTTTATGGGTAAAACTGGGAGTGGTGAAAGTTCCTCTGGAGATGGGCAGGAAATTCCTCTCTCTCTCTTACTGTGGGAAAAAGAGCACCATAAGCTCAAATTTTTCACCACCTTGTACTTTGTAGAGCAATAAATATTTTTTAAAAATGAGACCAAGGTAAGTGTGAAGAATAACATTTTATACCTGTATAAGCAGATTCAGATAGCTATAATATGAAGCATTTGTTCCTATAATCTCTAAGCCATGGTAGTTTGTTTGTTTTGTTTTGTTTTGTTTTCCTTTTGGAAGGATGAATGGCTTTTGCTGCATCTTGTTTGTTATTAGTTCCACCTAGTTTAGTGCAAATTGCATTTGCACCCTATGTGGCATTCTGCATCTAATCTTTCATCCACTGTGGATAGAAAACATCCCTTTTAGAAGTACATTCTTATGGAATGCAAACTCTTCTTCCTGCTACTAATGAAGATTTTGTTCATGGTGGAATCCAATATGTACTGAGAAGAGGGCAAGGTATTTTCTGTGCACCTGTGATGCGCTGGATATTTTATGGGAAACAAACAAGTTTTTTGTGCTGCTGAGGTCCTGGAAAAACTGTGACAGTCTGTAGATAAGTTATATTTGTTTGAGTTAACGGTGGACTAATCCTAGAAACTCCTTTTTTTAATAGACCATAGTGCAGACATTGGAAAGTCATGTTCAAGAGCATCAGCAGTTTCAGGATATGGTAGCAGGCCTGAGCACTGAGCTGAAAAATGTATCTGAGAAGTTTGCTGATTGTGAAGGTCCAACAATGGCACAACCATCAGCCGAGGAAAACCAGTTGAAATCACAGGTATGTTGCAGCTTTTCATCATGGAGAAAGTGGGTCCAAGCCCTAGGGGCTTGTAGACACCATCACATTTATAATAGACAACTGCTAATGGTGTCAAACTGAAAAACTAAGAAACCTTTCTAAAATATAAAGTATATGTGGTGTTCCTTTTATCAAGATAATTGCAGGCCTAAAACCACTCTTAATGAACTGAGTGGACCTTTACTGTCAGCTGAACTGAAGGTAGAGTTGTCCTAGCTCAAGCACACGGGCTTCTTCAGTTTGGTTGGTTGGGGTTTTTTTCCTCTCTGCTCATAATGAAGGAAGAGATCATTAAATTTGGTGTTAGTGAGTGTCTTTATAACAGCCAGAGTAGAAAGCTTAGGAAAATGTCAGTGAACCAAGTTCAGTTTTAAGAACTGTCCTTCATGCATAAGCAGACATTCTTTTGCACTTTGGCAGAATGGATAACAATCTTGTAGCTGTGAGCATAGAAAACTACTGAAAGCTGAAACCATAGCTCAGATATGGATCGCTGCAATTCCCCTTCCTCCAGAATTTGCTATACCTCTAACAAGTAACAAGGAATAGGAGAGGAAGGAGATTATCTGTTCAGAACTTAGAAAGATCACCATGCACCTCACAGCATACTATCTGATTATTTTATTATTGTTGTAACGCTTATAGCTTCAGGTGGTCTCTGTTCATAAAAATGGCTGACTAAAATTACTGGTTTAGTATTTGACTTTCTGCGGCATTTAGGTCTGCATGTACTTTTCAGCACAGTTTGTTGTTCACAACAAATATTTATGATTTTACTGATTAAGTATATCAAGTGAAGATACTTTTCAATGTTTTCTTAGTGTTTAAAGGAACAACAAGCACCTCTTAGTCGATGCGAAGACACATTAAAGAAGATTTTGGTTTTAGCAGAAACTGTTAAACAAAACACCTCTTCACCAGGACAGAAGTTTATTAAGGATGAGATTGAAACACTTCAGAGTGAACACAGGAGTCTGGAAGAAAGACTTGAAAATGTCAAGCAAAAGGAGGAGAATATTTTCAGTGAAGTCCTTCAGTTAAAAGATGAGTTTGGTAATGAAATACAAATGGAAGATAAGGCAGATACAATGCTGAAGAGAGAGATACAGATCACTTCTGATACTCCCGCTGCAGAAGAGAGCCCCACAGCAGTAGAGTTAAATGAGCCTTTAGAAATGCATGATGTGAGTATATTTGTTGACAGTAATGACAGCGGAAGACTGGTTAAAGAGGCATCTGTCTCTCAAATGTGTTTTGTATATCGCATCCTATATTGCATCCTTAATTTCATTGAAATGAAGCCTTCTGTAAATATATGTGTATAAATCAAAGATGTAGAGAAGAACTCCCTTAACTTGTTATAACAAGTCTGTAACAAGGCAATAATGTCTATTCGAAACTGCAGTTTTCCTTTTAAACACAACCTGTGGATAGCTCTGTCTTGCACGTAAGTAGAGCAGGTATCCTTGGTCAGGACACAAAGGGAGAAGGTGTATAGATGAGAAAATTGCAGATACACCTCTGCCAAAGAACTTTGAGAGCTTCTCTTAAACCAGTAAGACTTGTTTAGAACTGCAGCAATATTTGTCCTGTTTGTTTTCATAGATAATAATTGCTGCCATTCAGAGATTTAATGTTAAAATACAATGTTACAGTCACACAAGCAGGTTTTCTTTTATATCATTTCTCTTAGGGTCAAGATGTAAATGGAAATATGTCAAAGAAAGACGAGCAAAATGACTCACTTTTGAAGGAAGACAGTGTATTGTCAGACAGCCCATTACAGGGTATCCATCAAAGCAAGGACAGACTGGGGCAGACTGTTCAGGTGCCTGACAAATATGTTCTAATACATGTCAGTACATAGATATATGTGTGTGTGTGTTTGTTCACTAGAAATGCATGTGTAATTCCTTAAAATCTGTAGTCTTACAGACACATATTTTCCTTACCTGATGAAAGGAATGATAAATTGTGTTCTCCAAATCGTCCCCTCAGCCTTGCATATGCAAAGTGTGCAAGAGATCAATTTGATGATCTCCACAAGTCCCCAGGGCTTGGACCCACTTTCTCAATGATGCAAAACCTGCAACATGCCTGTGATTTCAACGGGTTTTGGTACCCACACTCACAAAGTAGGTAATGAGAGGTCACTAACCTGGAACCGCTGATCTTTAGAGGATCTCAGGCTGTCCACACTGTAAATGACTTCACATCTGCAGGGATCCTGAGGGAACGATTCAGAGAACTCCCTCATTGACCTGACCACTGAGTGATAACAGTATCTGGGAGAGATGACCCAAAATATCATAGTGGAAACCATCCGTACTGGGATTTCCTCAGAAGGAGCAAGATCAATAGTTAGAGTTGCCAAATGTGTCTAAGCAGAAACTTCTATGACAGTATTACAAATCATATGAGCATTTATTCCTGTTTGGTTTGTGTTTCATAGTGATTAAGATCCTAATACAGCAAACTGATCTGAGCAGGCGATTCCAAGAGTCTCTGGGTTTGGGTTACCTTAGCCTTTTTCTTCGTTCATGAAGCTAAACTGAAGATAGAGTAGACAGCTTGTGGAGTGTGATGTTCCTTAGTAAACTTAGATTTTGGACTGTGACTTTTACTGGTTATAAACATTCTGTATTTTTCAAATCAGGGGAAGGCTGATAAAGAGAGCCCAAGTACGGACAAACATGATAGGGTCCAAGAGGATGTTCTGGACAATGCGGTTCTGGGTGGTGAAGCAGAACTGGAAAGGCATCAGGATGGTGTTAGTATTGAAAGTGATGAATCAAGAAAGGAAACATGTCCAGCAGAGGTAATTGGATGTGAGATTGCACAAGAGTGATTGAATTTGAGGGTGTATGTATACATTTTAGTTACAGTGGGGATATACTAATAAATAATAAAAACCTCAAGTTACACTGAGGTATTTTTGCCTGATGTGCTGTATACTTAATATGTGTTAACTCTCTGAATCCTTTCCTGTACATTTAAAATTAGTATGGAGGGGTTTGGGGTTTTTTCATTACTATGGGCTGCCACAAAGTGGTTTGCAGAGGATATTGCCTTCCAAGTCACCTGGACGTATTGTGAAGTCTTCTTACCATTTTGCTTGAATAGTATTATTTTGCTTGAGTATCTTTCATTTATTTAGATTTCTTATTTACATACTTACTTTGCATGTATGAGGTTGCGTTTGAAATGCTGTGTCCTGTTTGGTGCTCCCTGGTACAAGGGGAATTTTGACAAACTAGAGCAGTGTTTAGGAGCTGGAGCCGTAATGAGTGGGAAGAGGCTAAGTTCTTGTTGGAGGTGAAAAGGGTCTTGTTGCTGTCATCCCCTCCCTGAGAGGGTGCTATAGAGAAGACAGAGCCAGCCTCTTCTCATACCTTAAGTTTTAGCAAACTGTGTGAGATGCTGAAAGCAGTGTAGTTGTGACAAGGTGGAGCACAGTGTGCACTCATGAGCTTGCTGAGAATTGGGGTACATTGGTTCATTCTGGGTTGCAGGTGGGCTACTTTCAGTACATATCCTGTCTGACTTGCAGCCACTAGCTCAGAAAGCCATGCAGCACGGATAGGTCCCTAATCCTGTGCTTTCCACCATGGTCATGCTATAAGGATTTGCCATTCTTTATTTTGTGTAGGTGGCTGTTTTATTTTATCTGTCCCCAGATGATAAAAAAACTCAGGCAGAACTTACAGTCAGCAAATACCTCAGCATGTACATACAGCAAATCCCCAGGCTGCCCACGGGAATATCCTGCCTGGTAATCGGCTGGGTGTCTAACCACAGACTCTCTGTCTACAGTACAAGTACAAGACTGGAGCCTCAGGAAGAAGCTAAACCTTTTAAAAAATGTATTCAAACTGCATCCAGGGGTACACAGTTCAGGGTCCATGCTTAGAATAATGAAACATGAACAGCGTAGGTCAGAGGAAGAACACTTGCAATCTGCAATTTTTCTAAAAATTTATAACAAAATTAGAACACTGCTTCTTCTAAATGGTTTCCTTTGCCTTAACCTTGCCCACAATAAATTATGACATGTAATTGTGGTTATCCTCATCTACCTATAATTATGGGCTTCGTAACTTTGTCATGTCAAGCACTGCAATTACTACTCAGTAGGTTTGATTAGGGCTTTTTGGTTACTTGTTTCTTTTATTTTTTCTTACACCAAAAGGAGAAACCTAGTGATGTCAAGAATTGGTCATATAGAGGAGATGTGGAGCAGGTTCAACAAAGGATGTGCCAAAAGCGTCGAGTCCTGAAATCTGCAGCAGCTGAGAAAGATGGTCTGGAATCTAATCCCCCAGTTTCTGCACGTGAGGTAACCCACATTGTGTTATTCCAAGCTGCATTTGTCAGAGTCATTGAATTTTTGTTTTCACATGGGCTTCAGCTGAAGTTCTGTTATAAAATTAGAGGCAATTACTGTCACATCAAAATCAAGATTATTCTGTATAGTTCTACTTTATGTCCACGGTAGTTTTGAACTTCGGATAAAGTGCTAGCCACATCATATTTCTCAGTGGATCTGTTCAAAAGAGCAATTTTCATTTTCAGAGCCATCATAATCAGTCTTTATTTTATGATATTTAGATTTTCTCTTTAAATTGTTAATCAATACAACTTCTTTCCATGTTATTATAGTTAGCTATGATAGTCTTTGCCCTCATAAGGAAGGCAGACCAGAAAACTGAAATCCAAGGGTGATCCACCATAAGAAAATAAATGAAATAAAATAGAAAAAGGAGAATGAATTCAAGCTGAATGAATAACAAGGTACAGGATGCTGTTGGCCTTCTTGGCCACCTGGGCACACTGCTGGCTCATGTTCAGCCAGCTGTCGACCAACACCCCCAGGTCCTTCTCCACTGGGCAGCTTTCCAGCCACTCTTCCCCAAGCCTGTAGCGTTGCACGGCGTTGTTGTAATGAAAGTGCAGGACCCGGCACTTGGCCTTGTTAAACCTCATACAATTGGCCTTGGCCCATCAATCCAGCCTGTCCGGCTCCCTATGTAGAGCCTTCCTGCCCTCAAGCAGATCGACACTCCCACTCAATTTGGTGTCATCTGCAAACTTACTGAGGGTGCACTTGAACCCCTCGTCCAGATCATCGATAAAAGATATTAAACAGAACTGGTACAGATCAGGCACAGTCAGCATGGGTTCACAAAGGGAAAGTCCTGTTTAACTAATTTGATATCCTTTGATGATAAGGTCACCCACATAGTGGGTGAAGGGAAGGCAGTGAATGTAGTTTTTCTGGATTTTAGTAAGGCTTTTGATACTGACCCTCACAGCATCTTTCTGGAGAAGTTGTCCAGCTATGAGATGAGCAGGTTCATGGAGCTCTGGGTGAAGAACTGGCTGAAGGGCAGAGCTCAAAGGGCTCAATTCTAGGGCCAGTTCTGTTCAATATATTTATCAGTGATCTAGATGCAGGAGTTGAATGTACCATTAGCAAGTTTGCTGATGATACCAAACTGGGAGGTGCTGTTGACTCTCTTGAGGGTCAAGATGCCTTGCAGAGGGGTCTAGATAGATTGGAGCATTGGGCAATGATTAACGGGATGAAATTTAACAAGTCCATATGCCAGATCCTGCACCTGGGATGGAGTAATGTCAGGCACGTGTATAAACTGGGAGAGCAGCAGCTGGAGAGCAGCCCTGCAGAAAGGAATCTGGGGGTGCTGGCTGACAGCAGGCTTAATATGAGTTAGTAGTGTGCCCTGGCAGCCAAGAGGGCAAACCACATCCTGGGGTGCATCAAACACAGTCAGTCAAAAGAGGTGGTTATCCTAATGTATTTAGCGTTGATGCGGTCTCGCCTCAAGTACTGTGTGCAGTTCTGGGCCCCACAGTTTAAGAAGGATGTGAAGGTCCTTGAGTGCATCTAGAGGAGGGCAACAAAGCTGGTGACAGGGCTGGAAGGAATGTCCTATGAGGAGCAGCCAGGGACTTCTGGCTTGTCTAGTTTGGGGAAAAGGAGGCTGAGGGGTGACCTCATTGCTCTCTGAAGCTTTCTGAGGAGGGGAATTGGAGAGGGAGGTGCTGAGCTCTTCTCCCTGGGATCCAGCGATAGGATGCATGGGAATGGTTCAAAGCTGCATCAGGGGTGTTTTAGACTGGACATTAGGAAGCATTTCTTTACCAAGAGGGTGGTCAAACCCTAGAGCAGGCTCCCTAGAGAGGTGGTCGATGCCCCAAGCCTGTCAGTGTTTAAGAGGCATTTGGGCAATGCCCTTAACAGCATGGTTTAACCTCTGGTCAGCCCTGAAGTGGTCAGTCAGTTGGACTAGAGGTAGGTCCCTTCCAACTGAGAATATTCTGTTCTATTCTCTTCTCTTCTGTTCTGTTCCATTCCGTTCCGTTCCATTCCATTCCAATTGACTGATTTTTTCACTA
Organism: Anhinga rufa; assembly: GCA_013400875.1. NCBI lineage: Eukaryota > Metazoa > Chordata > Aves > Suliformes > Anhingidae > Anhinga > Anhinga rufa. Next base: position 9,272 of record VZTV01107700.1, read on the forward strand.
CTAATATGATCTGTTGAAGTTTGTATTCAATCGATTTGGAGCTTGGAAAGGGAAAGGAAAGTAGATTCTGCTGATTTCCTGATGAAGGTGTTGGATAAGAAAGGATTTAGATTGTGGGCTAGAAGCCAGAGTCTTGTTTGGCATTTTCTCACTGGCCTGCACTGTGAAGAGTCATCAGGGGAGCCCTGGCTTTGTACTTGAAGGACAATAGCTGGTTAGCAAGCCCATTTACTTCCCTTCTCCTATTTTCCTCCCTCTCCAACCATCTGATAAACTGAAAAACTATGGGAAACATTAAAACTATGGTGGGGGGAGATTGACACTGTCTATGTGTCTGTGTATCAGGGAGGCAGTGCCATGGTATGTGTAGAGAACGTCATACAAGCAAGCAAAACATGTACCCAGCAATCCTGGGGTTTTTCTTAGTGTCAGGACACTTACTTTTCTGAGTGTTTTGATGCATCTATATTTCAATCTGGTAAAGTAGATTTCCTCCTCACTCTGTGATAGCATAGCTGAGTTTTTCTGCTTACTTCAGTTCTATGGCACTCCAAAGTCTCTTAAGATGAAATCTTATGTCTGAATTGATATAACCATAATTGATGTATACACAGAGAAATTGAAAAGTTCTCTGATTGACTATTTCATGAGTGGTCCCCTTCAGTTTTGACTGAAAATAACCAAAAGAGTTCAAATAAATAGAAATATTCTTTTTCCGATAACGTCTGCAATGTGCTACATGTTTCCCACACTTGGAAGCAGGTATATTTTGGATAGCTCATGATCCACAGAGAGGCAGATGACAGTGACAGCTTACAAGTGATATGGCTGCAGGGATAGCTGGCTGCTTCCTAGTAAAATAGTATCTAAAGTAGCAATACAGTAAGTTTATCAAACAAGAATTTTTTATCGTTGCTCATTTTATGTGTTGGTACCATGGAGAAGCCCACACTGTAGTCATATTTGTATATTTGTATGCGTTCACTGACATGAAGTCTATACGTGGAACAGATCAGTTTAGACCAGATGTAGACAGGTACTGGGAAGGGAAATGCAGGCAGTTTTTTAAGGTACCACCATGTGACCCAATATGCCTGTGACATTTATGTTGTTGTGTGGAGTAGCTGAAGGTGATTTAGAGGATTATGTTTTACATCTGAACTGGGGCTGGCTAAGAGCATTCACCTGGGCAACAACCTCAGCTCAGCTGTTGAACCTGGTCACACCCCAAGTGACTTGTCCTTTTGTCATTGTGGGAATTGACAGCAGTGCCATGGACTGGCTCTGGAGCCCCCCATTCCCTTCCTCCCCACCCCAATATGCTCCCTAACGCTCTCATCTTGTCCCTGATTTCTGATAGCACTTGTGGCAGTAGCAGCCGTGGCTTTGTGTCATAGCCCAGCTGCATCATGCATGAGTTGCCCTATGAAGAACAGTTGAAGAGATGGTCCTGGTGAAGGACACAGCAGTGTATCAAGGCAGGTGCTGAGCAGGAGGAACATGGGTGTGAGGAGAGGTTAAATGTCCATGAATGTGTAAAGAGGAGGGGGAGAAGACAGGATAGACCTGTGATTTTATCAGTAGTGGAGGTGGGTGCAGGGAGGATGTTTTTTGAAGGTGGGGATATCAGAGTTTCAAACTTAAAATGATAGGGAGAGATTTCATAGCTATATGAGCAGTGCTGGCAAGCCAGGGTGACTGCAGAGGTGGGGGTTAGTGATGGAGGCCCCAGCCTCTGGGTCCTGGTTGACCCACTGATGCCTTGGGGGAAGCCACAGCAGGCTTAAACAGGTGAAGCGAAGTGTTGCAGTCAGAAAACTTGTTGGTTCAGGACTTTCAGAAGTGATAATCCTGTTTTGCATGGTAGGACACAGGTGCAGAAGTGGTTGTCCAGAAGGAACTATTTCCTGGAGTGCAAGTAAACACTGAATATTTTGAAGAGGAGGAAAAGGTCAATGAGCTGAAAAATGAAGTGGCTGAACTGGATATTGTTCTCATAAATGAACAACTAAAAGAGGTGGAGGTACGGAAATTGCAAAGCCATTCCTTGTTGTTAATGTAGTGATACACTTAACAGAAATATTANAAACACTGTGCCTTAATGCAAATATGTCCATGTAAACACTGTATTTTGTACTGCTCTTCTAGAGCGCAGTAGTAGATACACCTGTGATTGCATGTGTGCTTCCATGATGTGCACAGGCCTGTGTGTTCATCTGCATGTGACTATGCAAGCATATTTTTGTAGATGTATCAGTATTTAACTGCATTATACGCTGAAAGCTGGAAGTGTTTAAGATCCTCTTTTAATTCTCTCTCTGTGGTGAGCTTGATTGTAGAATTTACAAACTGAACTGGAAACATGGAAAGCAGAATCTTCACATTCTAGTCAAGAAGCATTTCCCAAGGCAACAGAATCAAACAGTGCAGAGCTGCAAACCACAGAGCCTGCGGCGCTTTGCTGGGATAGGCTGCTTCAAGAACTAGATGATATTAAGGCAGTGAAGAAACAACAGTACTGCTTAATTAACGAATACAAAAAAAATCTTTCTGCTGCACAGTCCTCAATGAAAAATTTGTCAACAGAAAAAGATAATATAAAAATGTAAGTATAGTTGAGGGTTTCTGTTCGTAGGTTGCAGAACAAATACAGGCCTAGACTGAATTTTGTGCCATACTTAAATAATGCTCAGGCAAGAATATGGTGTTTTATCCATCTCGTTAACATTAGGTGGCAAAGGGAAGTCTCATAGGTTTGTAAGTTTAAACAACCTTAAACATAAACATTTCTGTTGGTTCTTCACTATCCTTTAGCAACATCTACTCTTTTTATCTTTTAGGCAAAACAAAGAAATGGTTGCTGTGCTAAAAACCTATATAAAAGCCATATTAAAATATTTTTGCAAAAGTATGACAGATGTGAAATATTAATTTTTCTTTAAGGGCTCATCAGTTTTAATTTTTTCTCACCAAAATACTTAATTACTCTGAAAATTAACCTTACTTGATAGGAAGAATTCTGTGGCAATAAATAAGTCTACAGTACCAATTCAGAGGTAACCAATGCACACAAAATATTTAGGACCTTTTATGAATTCGTCTTCAAAACATGGAACTAGCCTATCAGTCACAATAATGTATCACAATAATTT
>VZTV01107701.1:9332-47916 GCA_013400875.1 Anhinga rufa
GGCACGGCGCCCGCCGCCCTTCCCCTCCGCCGGCTCCGCGGGGCAGGGCGGGCGCGCCCGGGGCCGCCCTAACCCACCCCGCAGGGCTCCCACCGCCGCCTCTGCCGGGCGCCGCTCCGGGCCGGGAGCGGGTGGCTGCGGAGGCCGAGCCCCTTCGCCCGGCCAGGACGAGGGAGGGAGGACCTGAGCTCGCTAAATCAACACGCTTTTTAATTTTAATTTTATAGTGTCGTTCCAACAACGAAGTCGTTTTCGCTTTTTCGTGCTCCGTGAAAAGAGCGGGGACACTTGCAACATGGGTTCGGTGGAGAAAACCCTCCCAGGGAGGGGAAAGCTCACTCTCAAGTTTTGCCAGTATGTGGATAGTGGCTGTAATGAACAAGAGTAGTGCAGAAAAAATAGATGTTAACTTAGCCTAGACACCCTTGTCTCATCAATATGCTCCTATTAAGTGTGACAAAAATATCCACTTAGAAATCAATCTATAGAGCGGGCCGTGTGGTCCAGTGCGGTGCGCTGCCCAGCACGCCACGATTCCAAGCTCAGATGCGTTCTGTTACTGAAATCCACTTCACCGAGTCTTCGGGAGGGAGTGCCGTTGTTCTTCTCCGAGGTGCCATGTTTCCCATAGCATCACAGCCATATGTCAAAACCAAGATAAAAGGAATAGACTGGCTTTTGGTTTACTAAAGTTGGCTTACCCTGCGAACCCCCTAAGAGAGGAGACAGAGGAGCTACAGAAAGGACAGATCCTTGGACAACCCAACACCTTGAAGTATTTTTTTAAATGTTAATCTATACAGAGAATTACATATAATCTAAACGGCATTATATTCATAACTTGGTTATTACCTAGTCTGAAGGAAAACTAACCCTGTTCTGCAGAAACTGAGACACTTTGCTTCCCCCTTGCCAGGTCATGAAGTACCATGAGCTTTCGTATCCTTACCAGAAAGGCATCTTCCCACGTGAAAGAGCCCGGAAGCATTCAGCAACTGAAACCCCAAATACAGCAGTACAAAGCATACTAGTCAGCCAGCAAACACAAACACACCATCCATGTGCACGCTTCAGCCTCAGATGACATGCCGGCCCTTTAGCCAGCTGGGCCGTGGGCGTTGCTGGGCGAGCAGCAGCACACGCCACCACACCATGCCCCTGAACCATGTTCTCCCAGTTCATGGCGCAACGCGGGCCAGCACTTGCTGTGAGCTTGTGTCACTCACCCTGGTAAGACTGGGAGGTACGTACTCCTCACAAGCATGAGCTGGATCCTGTACATGACCCTGAACCAGTAACCCCAGACTGAACTTGGAGGAGCATTAGGTGCCTGATCTGCACTTGTTTACTCATGACTGTATGACTTTTGTGGGCTACGAAATTCAGCTTTTGACAAAACTGAGTCCCTGTCATCTAAACTAAACACACAGGAATCAGGAGTCTGTGGAAATTCAAATATACACATAAGGATAAACAGAATGTCTTAGGTTGCTCGAAAAGTAATAATTTTAAAAGTTAAAGACTAAAGAAGAAGGTTGGGGGGGTTTGTTGTTTGTTTTTTCTTTTAAATAAAATTTTTTTAAAACGTTTTGCGTAGCTGATCACATGTTCTGTTTCCAAGTTATATTTTTAACGTATGTGGGTGGTGGGGAAAAAAAAAAGGTGTCAGTCTATAGGCCCTTTAATTACTCTTCAAATCTGTAGTTTCATTGCACACTGTAAGTGACAAAAGATAGCTCCTTAGCCTGCGTGGCTAGCTGACTATAGCCCTCTGATCACATCTCCATGGAAATGCAGGTCAAGTGATCAAAATTATTATACAGGAGGGGAAAGTTTGTTTTTCTGGCAAAAATAAGGTAAAGGATTTACAGGATTGACTTCAATCTGACCTGTACTACTGTGAATACAAGCATTAAAAAGCAGGCGCTAGAAATCACTGGTTCTAACCAGCTAAAATTAAAGAGCTAAAATGTTTGGAAGTACATGTGAGTATGTGCATGGGTGCATTTCTCAGCATTTCACAGGATCTGATATCTGACCTCTGTTTCTTTGCAGAGGAGAAAGACAACTCTGTAGGTAGCCCAAATGGCCCCTCTCATGCCAAGCTGCGGTCTAAGCACTGGAATAACCCTGTGGCCAGAAGCAGCCAAAGACTTCCAGAGCCAAAAAAATTCCTGTACTTCATCCTACCTCAGAATAGGAACAAAAAGGCTGTTGCTGTGATTTCAAATGGGGCAAAATGGCTAACGAGCCATGCAGGAAGAATCGGCAGTCATTTAAAAGCACCACTGGTGTGTATATATGGTCTTCCTAAGTCTTCTTTAAAGGCACAAACAAAACAAAGGAAAAGAATGAAGATGGAGAGAAATTGGACTGTGAAAGAATCCAAATGAAGCCACAACTATGAGGTGTTACTTATTAAAAAAAACCAAACACAGATTCTAAAATTTTACAGCCTTGTTTCAATAAATCCTGAAGAAAATTGCACCAAACAACTTTACATTTTTCCTACTTTCATGTAGGCATCTAATGATACAATAAACAGGATGGAAAAAAATTAGATTATTATGAAGTTTTCATTAAGCCCTATTATTAAAATCTTTACATGGTCTGTATATTAAATAAGGGAAAGAGATAATCTGGAGTTTTTCTTCTGTCTCCACTGCAGTATCATATGAAAAACTGGTAAGGCTTACAAGTTCACTAGAAAAGTCTAAAAACAAAAGGTAACAGTTTGCATTAAGTTACATCCCATGCCATAATGAATTAGTTCGCTAGGGCCAATGCCTGTACTTAATCCATACACCATTTTATCTACTTATAGAATATCTTGCTAAGTTATTTTGATTTTAACAAGTGAGTCCAAAAATCTCAGATCGCTTCCAGTTCCTTTATTTCCACACTTTTCAAAAACAAGCACTAGCCATTGTACGGTTTGCATTTTAAGAAACAAAATTAATAATGTTTTAGATCTCTTTCATTACCTTTTGGGCAAACTGCATTGGCAAAATTCATCCCCTATGATACTATAAATGCACATGTGAGTGTCCACCTCATGCTTTGGCATGAAACAAGCTTTGTTCCCTTAACTAGTTCCACTACTGTGTATTCAGCAAACCTGACTAAAGCTTACTGACGCATAATGTATTACTACATGCAAATATATAAATACAAACTCTAATGTATGCTTATCTCTATATTACTTCCAAAAATGATATCTTCCACCATACTATTGAAGTTAAACTATTACGTGAATTTCCATCTTGAAGGGGTGGAAAAAAAGCCCAAACCCAACATCATATGTTCGTTTATAAATTAATGCCACTTAACTATGATGTGAAATAAATGATCCAGAATGTCATATTTTCCTATACTAATGCAATTATTCAAGTATGCCTCAAAATTCAGGTCCTAATTCTAATTTAACATAGTAAGTCTCATTTCACAGGCTGAGATAATTAAAAGGGTCACCCACAATTGTTTGCATGGAAGGAAAAAGATGAAAAGCCTAAACGCTAACTGAAAGTAGCCTTTTGCTGATGTTATCAGCTTTTCTATCTTGATTTCAATGCACTATGATGCTTCACCCCACAAAATTACATTGCCAATTCAAACAGGACCCTCTTTATGAAGTCCTGTGGGAGCAGAACTGTGTTTGGAATTGTGTGGGAAACGGCATAGGATCATCTGCATGACGTTAAGGAAAACTGATGCAGTGAGTTTAAGTGTAGTGCCTTCCAAAGACAAACGCAGAAACCCCCATCATTTAGAGTGTGTGTGCGTGTGTGTGTATACTTTCTTTTTAAAGGTAAATTGATAATGGAAGCCCATTTACACCTAACACACTTCAGAAGCACTTCTCACATACAGCATAATATAGCACAGATTCTATAAAAAGCCACCATGGATTGCTGTCTTCAAGCAAAGGCTCCACAGTGAATCTAAGATGTATGGCTCCAGCAAAGGAAGGAAGGTTTCAGAGGCTTAAGCATTACAAGACATTAGGTTTTGAGAAAACACATTTGAGAGAAATATTAAAATCATTTTCAAACTAAAAAAAAAATAAAACAAAACATGTGACTTTATCAGGATTCCAATGTAGTACTACAGAACAAATAATACATGGCAAACACTTTCCATTTGCACTATGATGGTACCTAAAATCCCCGGCAATTATGGATACACCATAAACAATCAGACAAAGCACTGTGAAACCTGCCCTAATCTTAACACTATTGACCGTGACTACACAGACATCTGCTTACACAGAAACAGCAAGCTGACCAGGAGCACTCAAAAGTGAGCTTCACATCAAAGACTGCTAATGGGTTTTTTTTTAACGTGAAAGTTGCCAACCCAGCCCCAGCAGACAGGAATGGCTGGTAGAAGAATAAAACAAAGGCATCTACTACTAGGCTTCAGATGTTGCTGGTCAGAATGGTTATGAAGCCGAGGTCACACTTCACAATGGTTGGTGAACACAGGTAAAGGACACATTCTGGAAGAAAAAAAATCCTATCTTACAGGAATACTTGTGGTAAAAATAAAAGAAAAAATATTTACAGTGTCTCAGGTACTTCCTGAAATGGTATTCAAGTGAGTAATACTCTTTTGTCTTACTTTCTGCGTCGTAATCCCAATGTTCACACAGGCATGAACAAAGACATGCACCAGTGAATATATTAAGCTCTGGAATTTATAGTATGCTATCAACTCAAAATTTACAAATAACCAAGCAGATAAGACATGCATGCTTTTATACACACTATATGTACATACACACATTGTGTAAAATGTTCAAGAAATAAAAATAATCCCGAAATCCAAAACCGCTACTGTTTGAGAGTTAGATTCCCAAATGCAGAACCTAAAGGCATTGACTTGGAAGTTTAGGACAGCTAGTGCAGTTACTGCAGCTGCAGCAGGTACATCTGAGTCCCGCACGCAGAGGCACCCGCACTACTACAGTTTACGGCCTTGCATATTAAAGTAGCCTGGGGGGCTTTCAGCTTGCCTCTCAGTTGAAGCTGCAAGCTTTGGTGGTTCTTGCCACCAAAAGCTTGTGGTAGCCAGTTCAGTCGCCTCGGCTATGGGGGCATCAACCTCTGGGGGAGGGAACAACTAGGGGGGGCAGCTTCAACCACCCAAATTAAATCTCGTTTCTTGAATCGACACCCATACTGTCCTGGTATTTGGAGGTATAAAGTACGTTGACGCAGCTCCTCATGGCTTCAAAAAACATCACAGGAAAAAAAGCTACTAAGACTTTAATATTCCACTTAGGACAACACTGGCCTATTTAAGTACAAGTTTTAACCACTGCTGGGATCTATAATCCCTTAGCAGGTTTACCACATAAGTTTCATGTAGAGGTCAGACTAAATATTTCTTTTTGCATTTGTAAATTTTCTTAGATCCTAAATTACTAATTTTGTTATTACAGGGATATTGTAAACATCATAAAGGTAAAGTATTTTGAAAGCGGAAAAGGTGATGGAATAGCCAAGTATCTTTTTTACAGTACTTAGTGAAATTAGTTTTATACTTCAGTAACAACCTAACACTGGCTTTTAAATAAATACAATCAATCTATCAAGCAAAACCAAGTAATCCTGTAAAGCACAAAACACAACTGAATAACAACAGGACTTTCTCTTCACATTACAAATTTTAATTCTAATAGCAAGAATACTCAATTCAAGAATCAGTAATTTTGGTTTCAGCGTTTCAGTTTAACCCTACATGGGCAACATATGCCCAGGGTTGCTCTGCACTTCTTTAATTGTACCTTTCCCCAAAAACAGGACTTAAACTGAATGCACAAGTTGACTCTTGGACAATGTATCAGTTTGATCACCTACATGAAATCCTGGCTCTGCTGAAGTCAAATGTAAAACATGCGTGAACAGCCAGTGGGCTAAGATTTTCAATGACAAAAAGTGTAAATTCATCCCCCCCGATAACATCACCAATTTCAGTGGTGCTGTTCTGATCCGACACCATGACACAAACAGGAGGCCAGAACAGAATCTGTATGTGCAGCAGAACCAACAACAGAGCATTTTTTGCACCTCAGAAACATGCCGAAATACATATACTTGGTATCTCTATATATGTGTTGTACGAAACTTGTTCAAGCTACAGGTTTATTACATGGAATGGTGAGAAGAAGAAAAAAAAGTTAGCAACTGCACTTGATCTAGAATTAAAATTACTTGGAAAAAATAGCAACTTTTTGAGAAACCTTAGTCACTTCTTTGCAACTTGAAGCTTTTTTCCTTTTATTCCAGGCTTAAACAAAGTTCAGTGGGGCATCAAACTGCCTCAGTTTTAAATTACAGTCTGTACTTTAAAATAGAATGCATGCACCACATGTTCCTGAAGCTAGAGGGTGGGAGTGTTATTCACTGAAAATTGAAGGCTTGTTGAGTCAATAATCTTCTTTCACAGAGTAACAATTTTCAGCTAAAATTTCTTGACCCAAACAAAGGAAAACAAGATCATTCAGTTATTTTACAACACTGCAGAAAAAAGAAAAGAAAGTGGGAAAGAGCACACCAGTCTTATCCTATTTGATGTAAAAACAATGGAAAATTTAATTCACAGGTATTACATACTCACATTTCCTACTTGTTCATGGTTTAACATATTCCCAAACAGTTATTTTCAGATGGAGATGTGAATAGAAGCAAGTAACTACAGGACAGAATTGCTGTCATGTACTACACATGCATCTATCAACTAGCATCTGCATTTGCCTCCCAAGAATTACCAAGAATCCATTTACAGACTTTCCCCGCTCCCCCTCCTTCTTTTTCAAATCAGAAGCAATATTCTGGATTTTTGAAATATCATTTAAATTTAGATCAAGCTTTCTGATTTGCTTACCTGCAAAGAATCCAACAAGGATTACAAAAAAAAAAAAGAGGGTTGCTGCCCTACCTCTCCTTTAGTACTGATCTGTCCTTACCAGAGAGGCTACAGTGGTAATTAATATTTACATTATGGTAGTGCCCACAACCCTGATCATGATTAGGGTTTACTGGACTAAGCTCTGTATAAATGTCACCAGAGTCACTCGTCCCAATAGTCTAACCTCTGAGAAAAGAAGAGGTATCTTCTACTCTCAACCACAGTTTCTCAAATTATGCTGGAAACCGTTTTCCTGGTCTATTAAGACTTCAGCCATTAAAGGCATTTGTTCAGGGAGTGCGCTGTTGCTCAAGATGAGTTTCTAAGCTACTTCATATTCTAGAAGTGAGGCAGGGAATGTGGATTCCCAAACCATCCCATGTATTTTCCTCACAGCCTGCACCTATCAAGACGCATCTGAAATGATGTTATTCCATGAGCCCAGTGTATCTAGTCTTGCATTTAGTTCACTACTAGTTCTTAACAGAGGTCCTCTTAAATCTAATTTAGTACCTTCTTTCTACAATGAAGAAGGTGTGTTCACAAGAGGAATGACTGTCCAGCACTTGAAACATCCTTTAGAGGCTCATTAAAATGAGGTAAAACAGAACTGTGAAGCAGTTAATAAAATCAGGAAGGGATTGCTCATGTACTGTTTCCCACAGTACCAACCGTAATGAAACAAGGCAACTGGCATCTTAAAAAGTTTATCTGTCCAAGTAACGGTATGTATTATTTGAGACCTACCTGACGCTAAAGCTCATACAGCTACAGATGCAGAACCACAAACTTCTCAGGTCATGGCATTGTACTAGATACAAGTGGCATTCTACCTCCGTTGCCGGCTACTATTTTTTTGCCTAGAAATTGCTCTGCTGCCATGAAAAGACCCAGTGAATAAATGACGTCACAGAATTAATCCATGTACTCAGAATTCTGAGTGACCTCTGAGTGAGTAAAGCACCAATTCCCAAAAATCCAGATACAACCTTCCCCCTTCAACACTGCATGATGTTCAGCAAACACAAGATGAAACCCAAGCTACGTTGTAAGACTACGGCCACGATATCCCGACAGTGTACACCGATGCAGCTGAGGGCCACCACAAGCCCACCTTCACTGCAGCCTCCAGCCGTGCATGCTCATGCCTCTGGGCTTGCGCTCACTGACTGCATTAAACAACTCAGGGATGTAAACCGGCAGAAAACTTACCTTACAAAAGAAGTGAACTGTCTTCTGCCTGTTTGGGGCTCTGTGACTGCTGCAGGGCCCAATTGTGAACACTGGGATCTCCTGTGCCACTATGTCTCAGCTGACAGCCTGTCTTAAACCCTTCCAGCAAGATCATACAGTCTTTTAGGATGTGGCTGCAGTCCCCACGGTCCCCTTTCCCATCACAGCTACTGATTCCTATCTCCTCTTCTGAGGTACAACTGATGCCCATGCAATTACACAGTGATTCAGTCAAAAACTAACCCAGAAATAAAGAGCGATTATTTCTCAGCTGGTTCAGTTCCCCAAGTCAAATCCACTGGCCAGTCCCAGGAGTGACAGTGGAAGAGACAGGACCTCACAGCCAGCATGCTGTGGGGCACACAGCAGGACTGCAGCCACCCTGGCTTACAACGGCCCAAGCAGCCACAGAGCTTTACCTGTAGGTTGCAACAAGAAACAATTAGGAGAAACCCGTGTTTCAAAAGCATGGCAACCTTGGGTAGGCCATCTGACCTCACACCTCAAACAAGCACACCTGACACTGGGCAAAAAAAGGACCTTATTAAAACAAAACAAAGTAATAGCAAAACCACCAATGCCTGTCTGAAATGACTTTCATACTCATGCCAATAAAAGAAAATAAATGCAAGTATGTTTTCTGCTCTTTATTCTATCAACACAACCGAAGGTAAGCATTTACAAAATTACTCATTAAAGACAAAATAAAGGATTAGTCTTCAGACACACACAGTCTACTGCTGACACAAGCTCCTTTACTGCAACAACAAATTTGCAGATACATCACTTGGAAGCTTTTTCCTTTAAGTCTGCTCTAGCTTTCTCACAATAGCAGAAATGTGTATTTTGCTATTATCCCTTAAGTCTCAATAAATACATCTGTAGTAGCTGTTCTCCAGACAATTTCATTCAGGCTTCTCCCCCTTTATTCCTCCACTCTAATAGGGAACAGTTTCTGTTTATGACTTCCTTTCCTTCACAGAGTACCCCACTCCCATGTTTTCTCAAAAGCTTGAGATTTCCTTCTAATTGTGACCCCAACAAAAGTGCTCAGAGCACTACTCTGTGCAACTTTTCATTTGGGCTCCCTGTGACTCCACATGGTCAGAGACCCACAGGTCAAACCCTCCAGATATCAGAGCAGTTAGGAGAAGGAAAGCAAGCATTGTATAGAATCTGTCAGGCCATTAGAAGTAGCTAATAAAACCATATTTTGTTTGTAACCATTTGTTACCAACCCACATTACAAATTTGTCCGCTTTGAACTTTATGGGAACATTCATGCCAGGACTTTTATATACAATGTGTGAAGTAAACGGAACAACTACTGAGCTGTTTAGCTGTGCTTACTGTGACACAAACCTGCTGAAAAAACTCCCCCAAAGGATGACACAAGGCAGCATTCAGTGCTGCAGAAAGTGGCCAGCTCCTCTTCAAATCCATCAAAGGGAAACTCTTTTTTCAAAACCACATCAGAGAACACCATTCACCATTTAGTATTACATCTCTTTTTGTTGTTTTTAGACACTTGTATAAGCTTGCTATGTAGCTGCTGTGATTTTACACAATGCCCTTAAGAAATAATAAGATAACGGGCAAATTGTATAAATACCAGAATACCATGAAACAAAACATAACCAAATTTTATTAAAAGTGTAACACTACTGCTATCATTTCAAGCTGCACTGTACAAAGATGACTGATTACCCTTAAGAACAGCACTATCTTGAAAACAAGCTTAAGAAGCCATATTTAGCATCCCAAAATGACACTATAGCTAGGAATGCTAAACAAGGGATAGTGATCGTGGGTTTTCATAAGCAGTCCAAAACTGAATACAGAACACACTTGCTCCAGGGGTGGTGGTGGTGGGGGAAACGCAGCCCAAACAAAAAAAAACAACCAACCAAAAAACCAAAAATCCCCAAAACCCAAACCAAACCAAAAAAACCCCAAACTCCAAACCAATCAACCCCCCACACACACATCACCAAAAACATGTTTATATGGTCAAGCCATCCATACCCCAAAAAGAGTTATATTAAAGCATTTATCATGTTCACCATACTTGGAATGTATGAATTGTTCCTAATTTTTAATATATTTTCCTTGGAAGTAAGAGTCCCTTGGGAGTTTGCTCACACTACCAAAAAAATGCATTGTCACCACATACGAAGGGCTACAGTTGTTTTTAATTTTGAAAACCAAACCAAACCAAACAAACACACACAAAAAAAAACAAACAAAAACCCAACCAACCAACAAAAAAAAAACCACCAAAAAGCCCGAGACCAAAACCAAATAAAAATGATAATACCTCCCGTTCCCCTCCATATCCAAACAGCAGGGGTTTTGAGTATTCAAAGTGCTCTCTGGTTATGTATCAAAGCTTTTCAGTAATGAAATGTCTCAATAACAGCATTTGGGACCAACTTAGAGTTTAAGCTATGTGGCCAAAATGGTTAACATTCACTGTTAATACTACCAGCTTACTCATACCTAGAATAATAATGAGCTACTAAATATACCAAACACTCAGGGACACAGATAATACCCAATACTCTGCTTAGATATCATGATGATGGAGGCAGGACAGAGCATGGATTAAAAGTAGGACAATTGTTTAAGAAAAAACACAGGCAAATTAGTAGAACATTAGCTGATAAATAACTGTACTTCTTGCTACCCTAATAAGCACTGTTCATGCAAAACTGGGAGGTAAAAAGTCCCTTTTAATATCACTGCTTTTTAAAGTACGTAGTTGGTGCCAAAACAGTTCAATGTCCGCAGTAGCTATTATTTTAAGGTAATTGCCAGCATTCACCTGTTCAGGGAAATTAGTATTTTTAAAAAAGTGTTCCTGAAAAACTGTCAAATTAATACTAGTTCAAAGCAAATTGTATCTCTTCTCACACAGCTTCCATAGCTTCTCCTGAGACATGCATGTCTCAAACGTCATGTGAAGAATTTGTGGCATATATACTTCCCTAGATGCCAAAGATACAAGTTTAAAATGCCATGAAGATGTTTACTGCCTTATTTTTAGTCACTGACAATAGTGCCATGGGCCAGAGGTAAAATATACAATGAACTACCAGATTTCACACATACATTTGGTGTCTTGATAGTGTAAACTTTTCAGAGGGATCCCTCTGCTAACTGGAAATGAATACATAGCCAGTGAACTGCAGGAAATACCCTGTATGTTTACAATACATTACTCCAAGCCAGAGGTCACATAGTTCATAAACAGTTTTCATCATTTATAACATATTCTAGCTGGTTTAAACTCATGCTGGTTTACTACCAACAAACATGAAAATCCCCAAGCCAAGAGGGGAGACACAGAGACAAGACTAAGGAGTACTCTGTCCATTACAGTGAAGTAAGACCTTCAAAAATGCGAGTAGCTGCAGTGTCTTTGCAAAGTATAGTAATTCGTGCAGTGTCTCCCACAGCAGAATGCATAATGCTCAAAAACCTAAGAAATATTAATCCAAAATAACCTCCTGACCAAGAGATCCAAGCAGAGCAAGTATCACTATCGTTCCCACTTTTACACTTCTGTAGTAACAGACAGCAGCAGAATTAACATGTCAAACTCATTACTGATACTTGGGGTTTGGAGCAAATAACTCCTGGCAGCAGTATTCTAAACTAGAATCTACTAAAATCCTTTGAAAAGGGCACTGAAAAAAGCCTCTTCCTCACCAGATTGTTTTGTGCAAGTATGGAATTCCTAAAACTAACAAAAAAAACCCAAACCAAAACTAACCAACCAGCCAACCAAATCAATCTATTTCCTCTATGCAAATACACACGTACACAAGCACAAAACATGTATGTGCATCAGTAGTAGTATTTTGAACCAGAACAAGCGTAAGCTAAGTCCACTCATATACAAGCTGTCTATTCTCACCATATTTTTAAAAACAGTTTGTGTCAACCTCATTTAATACTTCTTTCAATATTTCTCATCTGCTTATCCTAGGTGCAATGAAATCCTATGTAAAGGGCTTTCATTTTAAAATACTGAAACAACATTAGTTTCTTACTGGTAAGCTTGATGGTCTTTCTTGCTGGATTAGATTCAAGTCTTCATGGTTAGGCTTTCCTGGGGCCATCGGGGGTTGAGATCTGGTTCCATAGCCTTCCTGAGACATGTCCTGCAACAACAATTGTAACAGAATTATTAACTTGACTCAGAAATTACAATTAAATCCGCATCACAGAGGGTGAAAATACAACAGCTGAGTGCTGATGTTTTTTTTTTTGATTAGTAGTTTTTACTAGTTATACCTTCTTGATGGATGTATCAAGCCCACATAGGTAAGTGCTATGACCTGTACTGTTTGTAAAGAAATCCAAGGAGCACAGCAACATGCGACAAGCAGCAGGGAATCCTACTACTGGAACATGGGGCAACACACAAAAACAAACCTGCTGCATAAAGGACCCTCTTTTACTGTAGAAGAGTAGCAAACACAAAGTGGTCAACACATTGACCTACTCTGAGATGTATTCTCAAGCCTTTTGACAAAGTCCTGAGCCAGGTGGAACACTTGACCTGAAAGTAAGATTGTAATCATGCTGTGTAATCAGACTGCCTTAACAACCCTGGTTTTACCACCACTACTACTGGCACAACTTTCTAACACTGGCTATCAGGTCGTAGCACACAACACAGCTGCTGCATCTGCTGGAGGCATGTTGCGTCCGATGGGTTAGAAGGAAAGTGTATTTGATCAAGAGTAGCTCCAAAGACTGTACCAGCAAGCTGGGGATTTTCCTTCTTATGCAAGCCCAAGCAGTCTTAGGTAATGGCCTAACACAACACCCACCGCACAGGGGCGGGGGGAGCAATGAAACAGCCTCCCCCCCTGCCATCCCCCATCCCACAGTACAGCTTACTTCACACGTATAGATACTTGCCCATTGCAAACCTTAGATTCAGGCTTCATTTCAGCTGCTATAGGAGCTTCTACACTAACTTCTTCAAGGAAAACAACAGAAAGTGCAATACTGACTTCAGCATGTGTAACTGGCAGGGAAAGCCGGAGAACCAGTTCCTGACTGCTAGAAAAAGATATTGCACCTTAGAGGTTTTTCTTTGTTGTTTTTAAACGACTTAATTCTCCTCTCCCCCTCCCGAGTTTACTACCAGTTCAGTTTGCTTCAGCCACCCTCACACCTTCGGTTTTGACACGTACCTGAAAGCACACACGCGCTCCTGGGCGAAGGGGCAGGGGACGCCGTCCTCCGCCCCACCCCACCGCGGCCTGAACGTCACCTTGCTGCTGCTTATAAAGGGCTGTTCTGACAGCCCCGTGTCCGTATCAACAGTTACTGCTCACGCACAGACTCCGGGAGGCAGCTGGCTTGCAGAGCAGGAAAGCTTTCTGTCTCTGTTTTTAGCCCTGCTCCTGACAGAGGGATGTTAACAACCACACTGTTTCCATTCAGCCCCTTCCATCGCTTTAGACTCTCCTGAATCATTCTAAGGGACACAGAAAATTCAACGGGACTAATGAAACAAACCCCAGCAAACCTGATATGATGTAAACCCAGCAATAAACAATCCTATCCCTAAGCCTGTGCCAAGTAAAATCAAGAAACACTTAAAAGGCCAGCACTTCAATGTGGTTACCAGCAGAGGGTAACAATTAGGCTTAAGGGTGACAAAGGCTGATGGCTGAATGATTATTATCCCCTGTGACCCCCCGCGCTCCCCCCCGCCCAGATTTCCACTTGTCACACAGCTCTCCTGCTGCGCACACCAGCAGGTTCCTGTGGATTAACAGTGAGGTTTAAAATCAACAAATGGCACAAGGCCTCCATTCAGCAGCCTTCACCCCAGTACAAAGGAGTAGAAAGGTGCAGGACAGCTTCACAATAGGCAAACAAATGAGCAAACCTCTGCTTTCCTTTTTATTTAAAAATGTGCACGCACACACACACACACACACACACACACTCACGCACATGCACGCTAGGGGTTGTCGCTGCGTAGGCATGTGTAATAAACCCAGCAACCCCAGATTTCAACTTCCAGTTCAGTGTTTGGCTCTCTTCTTCCTAATTCTTAAAAAAATAAACCAAATAAGAACCACTTGTTGAAACAACAACAACAACAAAAAAAACACCCAGAAATACCAAGAGTGGTGAAAAAGGATAAATGGAATATTCAATTTAGGAGAAGTCATTTTAGAAACACAATTGTTCCTTCTTGCAAACAGACACTACAGGATTTTGCTGGGAAGCAAAACATGTTTTATATTTTCAAAAATCGAGAGCCATTAATTCCTTACAAAGTACCAAGCATTGTTTTCCCACACGTTTGCAAGATTTTAACCTCGCTTCCTACTGAAATTTCCAGGGAGACTCGAGGTGGGGTGGGAAGAGACAGCACGCCTTCCCACGAGAAAAACTGCATGTTGAATGGAATTTACTTTTACCTGGGTATTTGAAGACTATCTATGAAATGTCTTTCCACAGACTGAAGAGCACATAAAAAAACCCTGGATACAACACCCTTTGCCTTTTTAAATAAACCATTATCATAGTGCTTTACTTTCTGACTGTGGAAAAATCAATCTTTTTGCTCAATTCTAGATGAGGTTTGGAAACAAATACTGCAGACATCCACATTTGTTATGATGAGGATACCTGTGCACTCCAAATGGGCCTGAGATCACATACTCTTCTGTTCTCTGTAAAGCCATTTAGATACTTGGATCACTCTAAACTTGGAAAGTGGCTCTTCAGAAGTCAAGAATCAGTTTGTTCTCAGTAAGTTGCAGGCATGGAATCTCCCAGATGAAACATGCATGGGGCTGTGTGTATAATTTTATGTGTTTATACATATTCATTGTCCAATAAAAACAGTCCATTTATATACTAAACATAATGACAATTAAATAATAGCGTATTTCACAAAGAGGTTGGCTTTATAACCAAAATAGCGCTTAGTATCCTTTTCACTGAAAGACAGAGGACAGAAAATCCCTACTGTCTTCCTTCATTTCTGCATTAGGAAATTTTGTTAACATACAGCATATTACAGAACAGATACAACAGACTTGGAGAGATAAATAAGAAATAAGGACAGAAGTATTAGGGTAAACTGTCCGTCACTGAAGAAATGCATGGAATTGGCAATTCTCATTTTCAGTTTTGAAAAGTCATTTTTCTTTATAGCATCTAGGAATGGATTTATTGGGGACTAAACAGAGGGAAAATAAGGGAAAAGGAACATGTTCCCATGTGTTGTGCTACAGTCATGGCTGAAGAGTCCCCCATTGATACTGGGGTTCAATCTTCTCCTGGGATCCCTGATTTTTTTTTTTTGACTCCCAATATTTTATCCATCAATGACATAGGCTTTAAAAGCAAAGCCTATGATTTTTTTATGAATCACAGAAAATCCTTCCCCCCGTAGAAGAAGAGCATGTGTGTAAGACAGAAATCCAGGCTTTTATAAACAGAAGGCTACAAGTTTCCACTCAGAACTTCCCAACTTGGCACAAACCCAATCATATCAACTGTTATAGCACAAACTGTCAACAAAGTTGTAAAATAACTAAAAGCAGGGTTTCCCCCATCAGATTTTAGAAAAGGCACTGGGACAAATAATCTGCAAGTCATAAACATATACTCAAAATAGCTGAAGTTTAGACTGTTTTCACAAAACATTGATACTCTGAAGCAGGTAGGGAAAAAAAAAACCCTATGCCTACATATACACAGCCCAAGACCTATGTATTGGGTAAACTGTTCAGAAATCAATCCATATCCAATTATTATATTTGCGTAATAATAATGACAACAACCACCTACTGCTTATCCACAGAGCCCGGTCTAGTTAGTTACCTCCTGTTCACATACAATTCTACCTTGCCCTGCAAATTGTGGTATATGGAGCTCAGGTTTGAGGAGTAAGGAAAGAAACAGGGTATTTTCTTCCCTCTTATTTTCTGTTATTGTGTTCATCTTACAAACTTTTAAAGCGTGCAATTCTGGTGTGCGATTTCACTAACACAGAGGTTTTGAATGACCAGCTGAGCCAGTGTACCAGCCTGCAAGAAAGTCAAAGGACCCTTGTCCCTGTTTCCCCCAATTCCTGCAGTTAGACACATGCACTCTGAGTTTGTGCTGGGTCTTTTTACTAGACGACTTTGTGAAATGGTGCAGAAAAATAACGCCTTTCCCCCTAGCTTTATCATAGATTACTAAGCAGAGCTGGCCTCAGGAAGGGTCTGGTGGCAGCCAGCCATGAGCCCAGCTCCACCAGCCACCAAGCTGTAGCCCACATCAGCTGCTCTGCAACCATTCTGGAGTAGGCCACAGATAGACCCCCTTTTCCCTGTTGATGTGCAATCCTAATTAGCATCATAATTTCACTCTCTAGCTGGACCTAGTTTTAAACAAGCAAGTCTGTCCACATTTACACGTTCTCTGCAAACCTGAATGAATATAATGCTGATAATGCTTGAAATCATGTAGATTAAATGCACATTTGTTTTAAGTTCTACTGAAGAAGGTAAGATCTAATTATTAAATAGTCTAAATTATTTTTAATGGAAAATGAAAGCATAGTGAAAACATTTAATGTTTAGAGGAAAACACATTTAAAGAAGGCCTGGGTGAGAAATATTATTCAGGCTTCATCCACTTCTACTGCAGCAAATCTCAGAGGGATAACATGACCACCCAAGAAGATAAGTACCACGATGGTTAAATAGAAGGAAAATAATTTATGGAAAATAATACACTAGACTTCAATTCAAAAAACTCATTAAAAACTATTTTAGCTCATGTTCTTGATTCAGCTGGTTGATCCTTAGAAGACTTCAAGTGTGAGAGCAGTGAATTCTACAGGAATGTGACAACAGCAAAACTGAAAGCAAATGTTCTTTTTTTTTTTCCCCAGACCACTTGAGAATGGAAGTCAGCACCCAGTGCAGCAGCCAAAAGGAGCATACAGCCCTACACACAAGATAATTTTACTCATCTCTGAAGGGATATTATGGAACAGAAAGAAGGCAAGTTAATCGTTAGGGACTATAGAAGGACATTCCTTGTTATCACTTACCCAAGTATCTGTTTGTTCTGCGTAGGTAAATACATACCAACACATCTCCCCTCTTTCCACCTTCTGCAGTAAAAAGCTACAATAAAAAAATATTACTTACCAGAATGGTGACATATCCCTATACAGCCAACTTCTAGTCCAACCTTAATACCTAACATGTCACCTCCCAAGTTGTACACTCTGGCAGCACAAAACTGCCAACAAAGGACAGCCAACCTGTTAGAGGAATATTGTACGTAAGGCTGCAGTCAGAAAAAATGTTATGCCTGGGGCACAGGCAACACTGAGTTTCACGCAAGCAACCAACAGAATGCAGCCCTGTGTGGAACAATCCACTAAGGACAAAAGAGCAGAGAGGTATGCTTGAATCCCAGGCAGATGGTCTGCATGGGTCCTGCAGGATGTAGATGGACTCCTGCAGAAGATCCTGGGTCAAGAAGAAATGCATGTATATGTCTTGAATTTTATGAATCAGAATTGGAAAAAAACAAACCAAACCAAAACAAAAAAAAATAAAGCCTTGAAGGAAAGGAAATTGGTATCTTGCAGCTGGAGAACACTGTGTACAAACCAGCAAGTCTCTTACTGCACAGAGGTAACAGGTGAGTGCAGGAAAAAATTGTTTGGTAGGTCCCTGCAACTCTTACGCCAACAAGAAAGAAGAGAGTGCTAACCACTGGAGGTGGATTACCAATGCAGTCTGGTAATCCCCTTCAACATGATAGTCTGTGTTTATGTGATGAAATAAATAAACCCTGCTCATAACTGGAATATGTAAATAATTTCAGGCCAACCCCCTACCACCACCATGGAAACCTGAATGGAGACAAGGAAAGCAGCTGTCCTGAAGTACGGCAAGCAACAGGCTAGTATCTACCTCAACATGCTGATGCTCTTTGCTGACTCTTGCTTTAGCGGGGCTGGCAAGCAGCGACTGCTCTTCTTTCAGGTGGTCATCATTTTCCCTGCAGTCAAGCCAAGGCAGGATTGTACCCTCAGAAACAAAGATGATATATTACCTAACCAAGATAATTTTGGTCTTCATCTTCATTACAGGTAGAGGGAGTTAAGAGTGTCAGAGAAGTGCCAAAGCAAAATAGTTCTTTCCTTTCCCAAAAGGAGATAATTCATCCAGAAATCATATCTAACTCCTCAGAGAAAAATCCTACCATGTACCTGGAGAAATCTGGAAAACCTGCCAATTTGGATGCCTCAGGAACAGACCAGTCATTGTCAGTAAGCCATCTCATCTTCTTCTTCCATGTTATTAATACTTACCGTTCCAAGATATCTGCAGTTTCATTCTAAAACTTACTATTTCCTAGATCTCTTTCCTAACTAACAAGAAAAAAAAAAATCTACAATGGGAACACCATTTTCTCCCGTCAGGATCCCAGTTATCACAGAATGACAACTAAGTTAAGTCTTAAGACACTAGAGGGGGAAGGAAAAAATATACTTTGTGTAGCAGGCAGCAGCTCATGCAAAAGATAGTTAACTTAGGTAAGCAAATATATTATTAAGGCTTGGTCCATCAACTCTCGGGAAGTTATTAGGAACTCTGACTACTTAACTATGGAAGGTTTTCCCCTGCAGGATACACTGAAAGCATCTTAAAACGCAGATAGGGTCAGAAAAAGCTTCCCACATCTTACAGGAAGAACACTGTTTGTTTGGATAGCATAGCTTCTAGTCATATAACAGGTAATCTGAGCCAACTAACGAGAGAGAAGGGTCTCCCTTCCTAAACACTCTAGTCCGTTTTCACATTTGTCTCATCTATATGGCCTCCAGAAGCCATGTTAAGCAAATAACACAGGAAGAGCTCCAAGATTAAATCATTCTCAGAAACCCTTATCCTGCTATTTTCTTTCCACCACTATTGCATTCTGTGGATCACAGAGCATATCAATAGTGGATTTAAATCAGAAACAAGACATTTCTTCTAGTTTCCTTCTCTCATACTTGTAACATGCCACATGAAAAAAAAAGAACAGGCAAGTTTGATGTTAAAATGTGACTGTTGCACACTGCACAGCCTGATAAACAGCTGTCAGCTCTTCATTTACAGGCAAAAAAGATAGTTATTTATTCTACATATGTAAAGTTCCAGTTTGAATGAAGAGATGAGAGAGAACCTGAAGAGGTAATCTAAGAAATGTAACTTGGAAATAAGGGCTAAAAAAAGCATCTTACTTCCATTGATTTTCCTATGTTTATAGAGCTTTTTGGACTTTTCCTAAAAAATCCCTACAAGGCTGGGCAGTCCAACCATGCTTTCATTTTCTACGCCCACTCCTTCCTCTCCCTGCCCATCCTTTCACTAACAAAGCTATATTTTAAAAAAAAAAAAAAAAAGAGAAAGGGAAAGAAAGGGAATGAAAGGAAAAGAAAGGGAATGAAAGGGAAAGAAAGGAAAAGAAAGGAAGTGAGCCCTGGCAGTTTTTACATGTCCTATTCTTTATAGTCATTTGGGACAGACTACCATGTTGATGAGATGACTTACAGATTTTGTGCCATCCAGCGTCCTGCCCTGCCAAACTAGTCCTTCCTAACATCTGTGAGGAACCCATTCTCTTCAGCAAACCCAAGACACAGAGCTGGGCTGAAAAAAGCTCTGCACCCCAAAGATCTAAACCCGACAAAACGCAGGAGAGGGACGGGATTTAAAATCTGCGATTTCTTTCAACTCGGCTGCTGCAGAAGTGGGGAGCTGGGGGGCTCTGTGCCCCAGAGGGCAGCAGCCTGCCCCAGACTGCCTGCTGCCGCCGAGGAAGCTCTCCCAAGCATACGGCTCGCTGGCAGAAACGAGGTCAGAACACTGCCCGCAGCTTACAGCAGAGCTGAAAGCCTGAAGCCAGCTTACAGAATAAAGAGAAAAGCTGTGCCGAGAGCAGCTGCTACCTCTAGGCTAATCAAGCTAGGTACCCGAGGATGAGACCTCCTCACTTGAGACAAGGAAACATTTCTTCATTATTTTCTTAGGGGCACATCTGCAACTGTGCTTCTAGGTAAAAGCCAGGACTCTATCTAAAGGCTCATGAAAACCTGCAAATCTGTGAGGAAGGCTTGCAAGCAATACCCAAAACCATCACTGAGGTCGCATAAAAATACCCAGAATGGTGAGGTTTGTTTTGTGTGTTTGTTTCCTTCTCCCCCCTATATTATGTTATAGACAACATTTATATCACAGTCCAGTGACACCTGTTAACTTATTCCCTAACACTCCCCCATGGAGGTCTCTTAAAAAAAAAAAGACTGAAATTAGGTTTACCTACTATTTTATCAACAGCAGTACCACAGGAGAAGGAATTGAAGTTCAGATGAAAAAAAATCTGTAATCATTTTGATAAAGAAGGTTTTCTCAGCTGGACTCTACTGTTTTGGTTAACTTAATTTTTCACTATGTGAGAGGGTTTGCGTGTTATACTTGGGGCTACTGGACGTAGCAAATTAGCTGCATTAATGCCCTCTCTTTCTCTGCGGTCTGTGAAGACACAGAGTATCTGCACAACAATCTTTAAATCCAGCCACCATGTGGAAAAATATCTTAGTCCAAGGAGTGGAAAGAGAACAGTAATTTACAGAAGAAAACACCCAGCAGCAGCAGAAGCAATTCAATGGACTGCACAATACAACAGTTTAAACCAACAGCAGCAAACGATTTCTTTAATCTTTGAGGTAGAAAAGTCTTCACCACAGTCACCACAACCGCAATTTTTTCAAAAGAAAGTATTCCCAACTAGGTTGAGTCTTGGGAGTGATGGGAAGAGGGTGGAGTGGGTGGAGAACAAGTGAAAGAAGTGATGAAAACTTAAAACTTTGAGACGAGACCACTGACTACTCTTTACTACAGCAACAAAAAGACAGTGACTTCCATTAGAAGTTGGTAAAGGACTGCTAGGTAATAAAGCAACAATAAACCTCTCCTTTTTTGTGAGGGCAAAGGAGCATGATTTTATCAATTCTGTAGGCAGACACCCAAAACCCAAACACATATAGCTAGTTATTTAATTTTCTATCAAAAAACAAGCATGGGGAAGATATGCAAGATGGGTACTTGGCAATCAGGGAGAAGCACAAGGAAGACATGAAGAGAGAGGCTATGCTCTTGCAGAGCTTGATTTATTGAGGGACAGCTCACCACGACCAACAGTTGTGCTCCTCTCTCCCACAACAAAAACACCAAGCAGTTTTGTCAACATGTGAAGGTAAACTTGTTTTTTTAAGTGGTATCTTATTTGCTTTGATTTGCTATTCCCTTCTTTTTTGCCCATATCTGATTGCAACAACTAAAACACCCTGTACGATTTCAGCTGCACGCTCCAAAATCTATTCTAAATCCTACTACAGTAGGAGAGAAATGCAGTAAAACGGAAATATTGGAAAGGATAATGAATACATGTAAAATATGTGCTGACCTATATTCAGATAATACAATGTCTTAACAACAAAATACCAATTCCAAATACAGAAAACTAAATATATGTACAATGAACATCTTCAATTATTGAAGAAAATATGAGCAGCCAAAAAAAATCCACAGTGGTAAATTTTATGCCAGGTAATATTAACAAACTTATTTTCCCTACCTCTGAGGAAAATAATGTGTGTTAATTTAAAGGCCATAAGAGAATACTGCTGCACTGCACCTGGCCATGAGGTGTAATTTACAAGACCACTAAAATTTGGAATATATACTGCTCATACAGGATTTAAAAAAACCCAAACAAACAAACAAACAAACAAAAACAAACCAAAAACACAAACCCAAAAAAACCCCAGCCAAACTACCACTCAGATTTATTAGTACTTTTCAGACTTTACAGATTTATCACTTAATTCATACTACGACACTATTTGCATTTAAACAGGACTTGTGCATTTATATTCTAAAACATTTGTGTAGACAACTTCGTCTATGAACAGCCATCAGATTAATGGATCATAAAGTAAAAGTCTATGGCATGATCAGGTATCCTTTGATAAACTCACTATTCTGTTTAACTTACTGCTAAATTTCAAAGGTAAGGATAAAATTATTTCTGGGATATTAATTTTGTTCTCAGAATAACAGTAAAAAAATCATCATTGAATAATAAGTAGAGTGGTAAGGGGAGCAACAATAGCTATGATCACTGATCTCCTAAAACAAAATAGTTTTTATCAGCCTGCATTCCAATAGTTTTACTATCAAGTTAATTAATAGACTTCTACGCTAATATCTAAATGCCAAGCAATTAATGGCACTGAACTATAAATGGCTTTGTCTTTGCTCTTGTAGAGTTATTTTATAAAGCAAATGCAATTCTATCACTTCACTGATTTATTGCAGGCTTTGTGAGGTTAATATTCCCAAGCAATCGCAAAATAAAGAACTGCTTTAATTAACCTTCTGTGATTTAAATACTGAGAGAAATCAGAATTTAGGAACTTTAAATACCATCATCATAACAACAACAATAGTAATACTTTGTGGATCAAAGCCAAACCACTGATTTGAGAACTTTCAGAAACACATTTGAACATGTGTATCCTACTGTATTTTAAAAAGACTTTTCTCTAAGCATAACATACTGACTCCATGATAGATTTCACATAATTTTTGTAGTTGAGATGAAAAATGTTTCCTTTCAGGATTATTTACTTAAAAATACTGAAGTTTTAGTTTGAAAAAATTATTCAGTATCCCCACCTTTTGCACTAGAATGCTTTGCAGAGATTTTTGTTATGGATGTGGGACATAGAATCACAGAATGCCCTGAGTCGGAAGGGACCCAACAAGGATCATTAAGTCCCAGCTCCTGTCCCTGCACAAGACAACCCAAATTCACACCATGTGAATTGGTGCTGTCCAAGTGCTTCTTGAATATCGCCAGGCTTGGTGCTGTGGCTGCCTCCCTGGGGAGCCTGTTCCAGTGCTCCACCACCCTCTGGGGGAAGAGCCTTTTCCTAATACCCAACCTAAACCACCCCTGGCACATCTTCCTGCCATTCCCTCAAGTCCTGTCACTGGTGACCAGAGAGAAGAGATCAGCACCTGCCCCTCCTCCTCCCCTTGTGAGGAAGCTGCAGACCGCGATGAGGTCTGCCCTCAGCCTCCTCTTCTCCAGGCTGAACAAACCAAGTGACTTTAGCCACTCCTCATACGGTTTCTCAAAATATTACCCACTGAATCTATAAACTGATTGCATTTAAGTAACTGACCACGGAAAAATAGAGGAGCAAAAATAGGACTTAAAAATAAAGGAGCAGTATAGGACTTCCCTGTTCTCCCCAGACGAAATTTTCTCTTTCCAATTTAGCTGAAAGGAGGATCTTATTGCCAGAGTTTCTTTACGATATTGTATGCTAACTTCATTTTAGTAAATGAAAAAACTCATCAGGACTCGGGTCTTTCTGCATTGCTCATCTTAAAAGCACAAGAGCTGTGATATGTCTACTAGGTTTAGAATGATAGAAAAAGAGGGGATAAAAATTAAAAACCAGCAAGGTACGGCAGGTCATGAACTTTCCTGACAAATAGCTTTGCAGTGTGCTCTGACCCATCTCCTCTGACTATCCGGCCAGTTATCATCAAACCCTGATCAGCAGCAGATGCCTGAAGAGGTGCACTTGCTGCTTTCTCAGGAGAAGAAAGCTGACCTTCAAAGTTCCTCCTCCAAGCTGCAAAGAGAAAAGCCTACTTTCAGCAAAAACCATTAACAGATGAACACAGCAAAAGAACATACAGACCAGAAAAACGTTTATGATGAGGCAACTTTAAACTGAAGGTGCCATACAATTGTTAAGACAGAGGCAAACAAATACCATCACTGACAGCCCGTTGGAAGATCATAAAGCCGAAGCATAAACAAGTTTGCTACATTTTATACATTAACAGTAGTACCAGTTTGCAAGATAAAGTACTTCTTTCCCAGTAATATCACTTAACAAATCCAAGTTACTACAAAGACAGATACATGTAAGGGGTAATTATACATGCTAACTTTAAAGGCTTCAGACCTAATACACTGGAGTTGATTATTATTTGGCTAAATCGATCACCATGTCTGTAAACGCTCACTTAATAAGAGGGCTGAGAAAGTTTTCTCAAAAATCCAAATGCAGTTTTTTGGGTTTGGCCAACATGCCTTCAGCAAAAATAAGCCTGCGCTGCTGTGAGTGCTGCTCCGTGCTATGCCCTCAATTTTGTGTTCGAGCTCAGGTGTGAGTTTACAGACAATTATCCTTGCTTTTTCTGCCTGACTCTATTCCTGCTAGCTACTTGGCTCTAGAAGATCATTCTCCAAGTCTGACAAGCTAGCACCTATTATAATCTTATAAATACAGATATAAATCACTGAGGGAAAAAGAGAAAGGTTTGACACATTTCCTGGAATGATATAAGCGATGCTGAGCAAACAGAGCATTCCCCAAATGGACAATAATCAGCTATTCCCACTACTGGGAGAAGATGTAGCACAACAGGATTCACAGTTCCACTGAACTCCTGAGCTGAGTAAGTAGCCTCCACCACAGAGATAAATAGCCATATGCTTAACACTTATCTGCTATCATAGCAGCATCATGATTATGAAATAAGACTTTATAAAAGCAGAAATCTAACTGTCAGACTTCCATCAGTTAAATGTTCACTGAACCTACACAGGTTCAAACCTCATTTGCCCTTTCTGAAAACATCATGCGCTTAGGAAAGGCTCAAAAAGGATAAATGAGTTTTATGCACAAGATCAGTACAGTTCCTAAGTATTTCAACAGTTTGTCTGTTTTTAAAATCACGTCAGTGTTCAGCAAGGTAAGGCAACAACTGCCTTTCAGAGGTGCTGGTCACGGGAGGCTTGTCTAGAAGCCAGGATTGAAGTCATGGTGCGTGACTTTGGAAGTCAGTTGCTGAAAGCCTGCTCCCCTTCCTTTCTCCCTGCCAAGTCCAGGCAAGCTTTATTACAGATGCAAAAAGTCAAGGCTGCACTCTGCCTTTTGATATCTGTCTGGTCTCTCTGAAGTAGGTTGGCAACAAAAGGTTCACCGTACCAGAGCACATGTCTTCATAAAAAGTTACACTGTTGTTTTTCCTTGTCTCTTAATTTCAGGTCCCACAAAAAAGGAGGTTGGAAAAGTTGGCAGAAATATGTATTTTGGTATGAGATTTTTCACTTAGATGTTTTGTTGTCAGGCATTTCTCTGCTCACTATGTATAAGCAGCCCTGGTTTCTAAAAGCCAACCAAGAAGCACCCATCGAAGCAAAAGCTCTCAGTGCTATGAATTTGGGGTTGAAGGTTTAAAGGAATCACGTCTCCCTTCTAGCTCTTTACCCTGGGAAGAAAATAATTGCTTCTAAGCTGAAAACAAGCCCAGCATTTCAAGACAGTGTGAAAATACACCAGGCACTAGGTACCTCTGCTGCTGAGATGACGGAGGCCATGGAGGATTTATGGTACACAACAAGTAGTGGTGTCAGGCACTGCCGACGATGGCAGGCAACAATCTCTTCTGAATATTAAATTTGATTATGAGTTCTCGTATAACTGTAATAGTCAACTTCCACAAAGAATGCTTTCCTGTATGCCTGGCAGCAAACGTCAGATTAACGAACAAGCTGCTTCTTTCCCAGATCTCCCATGGTTCATAACGCAACAAATATTAAGTGCAACCACTCATCTAGTGGTAGATGATTACAGCACAAGAGTTAAAAGGACAGAAGGACAAAAAATTTTCATTACAACTTTAACCTGTGGGCAGCTATACATTACCTGCAAAGCCCCGTATATTCTAAAAGAAGTTTAAATTAAATTCTGCAGGAGTTAAGGCTAAACTACTGTAGAATCAACTGCTAATTCTGTGCCAGTTTCTAGTAACTTAAGAGTGAAGATTTTATTGAAAAAACAGTAACTGTGTTGAGGCATAAAACTTAAATTTGAACTCATTGAGGACTGTCTGTATTACTAATGAATTTCGTATTTGCATGTAACACAACTCTTCGTAACTTACAACAACAGTATTTTTGTACAGTGTTGCACTCCAAAACAGCTTGACAGTGTTAATTAACATGCTGCTTATTACACTGTTAAAAGAACTTCAGCAGCTCACATCAAATTTTTAAGTAATTCTTCATCCTCATTGTACACAAATCACTTCAATAATTTGATGCACTTTGCCACAATACAATTTGTTCTGTTTTCATGACAGTCATACAGCTTGGGCATGAAACCAGATTAATTAGTTTCACATTTTGTTCACACTTTGAAAGACTGTTTCAAATTGGGTAATGTTTTATCTGTCCTACCTTGCACTGACTCAACACTAGAAACAGATGTCTGCACAAGAACATTCTCATCACCGTCTCAGGCTTGAGACTGAGACTAGTTCAAATGACAGTCACCAGTTCAGAAACAAACCTGAAATTTATGGTCTACTGTCATGCTTTTAGCTAGGGTAGAGTTAATTTTCTTCACTGTAGCTGGTACAGTGCTGTGTTTTGGACTTAGTATGAGAATAATATTGATAACACACTGGTGTTTTAGTTGTTGCTAAGTAGTGCTTATACTAAAGTCAAGGACTTTTCCAGCCTCCCATGCTCTGCCGGGTGCACAAGAAGCCGGGAGGGGAGGGGGCACAGCCAAGAGAGCTGATCCAAACTGACCAAAGGGATATTCCTTATCATATGATGTCTTGTCCAGTGTATTAACTGGGGGGAGTTGGCCGGGGGAGGCAGCAATCGTGGCTCAGGGACCAGCAGCGTCGGTTGGCGGGTAGCGAGCAGTTGCATCACTTGTGGGNTGTAGTTGCTGACTAGGGCTAAACCACGACGCTTCCACTGATCCCAGTTCAGGGAACTGGAGAGAAGCCACAGTCCCTTGTGGGAGCGTAAGTGGTTCCCAGACCTCTGCCTGGGGTCACCAACTGAAGCACCACCAGAGATGCCCCCCACCTTGTCACGCATGCTGCCTCCCTACTTTGGATGCCTTTCTATCTGGGACTACTGAAACAGTTCACAAATTCCTACTGGCCTGAACTGCATCCACCCCTGTGGCCCACTCTCAGAAAAAAAGCACTAGTTATTCCACTCTTTGTCCTATAACGATTTGGGTTGAAAAAAATCTCATCATGATTAGTAGGTCTTATCAGAGGGTAAGGCTGTATACTGGGGGGCGACAAGGTTTTGGCCAGCTTTTAGAACATTTTAATAAAACCTGACAGTGAGGGAATCTTATTTGTTTATAAAACTTTTTCTCCCTTTAAATGAAAACAGACTAAAGACTGAGCCTGAACTACTTAACTGTTCCTTTAAATCATATTAAAGAAACAATGGTAACCCCACAGGAATGGTGTAAAAACACCATGCACCACATGCACACTGCCAATCGGAAGGACCAATGCCCCAGAAAAGTGCACACACTCCCCACACCTCAAGGACCTGCCACACTTTTTCCCCCTTTTAATCTCATGCCTACACGTGAGAAAAGGGATCAGCATAATCCCGCTCTATTCTGGAAATTTATAAGCAGAAAGCTTCCAGGAATGCTTGAAACACAAGATGACTTCAGGATAACAGTAGCAGGTGTAGAATAAAATAACTGGTTTTGTTTAACTAAGAGTAAGACCATAATTATTTTGCAGATTCATTTCATCTGTCAAAAAGTGATATGGTCCCAACTCATAAAATAACACATTAAACCTCAAAGGCACGATCCTCTCTTGATACATATGAACACATGCTACATAAAACAAGAAAATATATAAACATGGCTGTTTAAAAGCCAGTTGAAAAGCATAATAACCCAAAATATACATCACACTATCTTAACAAAATATTGTTTAATGATGACAGTTTAAGTTTGCAATTACATTACATTCTTGAGCAAAATATCACTTCTACTTATGGCAAAAGATTTAAAACTGCAAAACCAACTAAAGCATTTATTCATTTATATGCCATTTCAAGATGAAAAACCTTGCCACGGGCAACACTGTAGTAGTAGTGTAGCACATCCTTCTCTTTTCTTTTAAAGAGCAGTAAAGGTAATAAGTTTAAAAAAA
Organism: Anhinga rufa; assembly: GCA_013400875.1. NCBI lineage: Eukaryota > Metazoa > Chordata > Aves > Suliformes > Anhingidae > Anhinga > Anhinga rufa. The sequence goes on from VZTV01107701.1 coordinate 37,610, forward strand.
AAAGGCAGTATCTACATCTACTGGCATATCTAATGATCAATGAATCTGCTAGTGCAATAAATTTGCTTAAAACAAAGCTCTTCCTTTAATGCTTTTTACACAGCAGGCTCCTGATATGAAGAGGGGATGACTGATGCTGGCTTACAATATGGCTCTATAGCAAACTATGCCAGTATTACTATGAAATCCCCTCTTACAAAACTCCCTTTCTGCCCACCATGCAATCATTTAACAAAGACGTAAACAACTTACAGTTCAAACATTCAAATAAATCCCACTCTCCTCCTTCCTCTCTACACTTACTAGAAGACTGGAAAGTCACAAGTCACTGGAACAGTCCCAGAAATTATTTTATCTGTTTATTTTTATTAACAAGATTGCATATTGAATTCAAGTGAGTCAAGGAAAAGGAGCAATGACTTCACACTTCCACAATACATGAGAAACGAAGATGAGTACCAATTCCAAGGCAGAGCACTAGGAGTTATACCTGACAGCAGAAGCTCCCTCACATTATGTCTAAAAGAGCAAAAATAAAACATTATCCATATGAAATTTCATATTAGTTTTCTCTCCATAACAGAATACCCAGTACATCACACTTCAGGGTTTTACATAAAAACAAAGTGTCAAGAAAGAGTCCATCGTCCATCCAGAACAAACACTACTTTCAGCTTTATATTCTCCAAAACAAGTAGACTGACATAAACCAACACAGGAAATAAAGAAAATGCAGTAGGAAAAAGAAGGCAAATTACTGAGAAGCCCCCTTTCTCCAATCTGGCATCTCTCCTCCGTCCTGAAGTAAAACCAGTTCAATCACACTCACATGACAAACACAGCAATCAGGGAGACGGCTTATTTACCCTAAAACAGAACATGAAGCGTCTTCTCCTCACAGCTGCTCCCCTGCTACAAGCAAGTTCAGCTTCCAGTCCACCAGGCACAGAATAGCCTGTAAACTCTTTGGGGCAAAGACCACCTTTTTGTTATGTACTTGGAGAATGACCAGAATAACGATGTCCTGATCCACAGCTGGGGCTACCATGAACTACTTCAATATTATTAGAGTGATTTTCTCTTGCTTCATGACCCAACCATGCTCTCTGGGAAAAACACTTGTAGTCTAAAGTTTTCCCACAATTCTGCTAGCCAGCATGCGGCAAAAACATCTGTGGAGGCCAGCTTCTCTTCTTGAGGCTGACATCCTGAAACAATTGACATTATACGTTCCTAAAAGTTGTGACCATTCAAACTAGGACTTTGCACCAATGTTGGGTACAAAAGCAACAAAATCAATATAAAAAGACAAGAAAACAGTTAATGAAGAATACAGAAAACATGGAGGAAATTAATTTGCAAGCTGGAAAGAAAGAGCAAAACTAAGGATGACAGACAGAAAGGATGATGGATTGTATGACTGAGACTACCTCAGTTTTCTAATTGATGGGATTATATAAACAGGATGTACCGCTATTAAGAGTAGAAATTAGAAAGATACACCAACTGGTGCAACAGGCATTATATGATTTTGTAGTTTATTTTTTAATTCTATTTAGATTATGTAAAGCCAATATTAAATCACAGCAACACAGAATCACGTAGGTTCAAGGAGACTTTCAGAGAGAGGTCATGTAGGGAAACCTCTGGTTCAACTCAAGTCTAGCGAGAAAAGGGTGTTTGGGGGCCTTGTCCAGTTAAATTTTCAGCATCTCCAAGGATGGAGATTCCAGTCTCTCTGGACTCTTTCCTGTGTTTGAAAACCCTCATGGTGATTTTGGTTTGGTTTTTTATTTTCTTTTACCAAGTTGCAACTTCCCTTGTCTGAGTCTGCCCCTACTGCCTCCTCTCCTTCCACTGTGCACCTCAGAGATGAGATGGCTCTGCTCTCTCCCACATCCTCCCATTTGGTAGCTGTAAACAGCAGTAAGATCTCCCTTGGGCTTTCTCTTCATAAGGCTGCCCAATATACCCAATTCAGTGAACTCTGCCCTTAAAACTCCTAAAACTGTATTAATACCTACTCCTATTTCTCTTGCTAATATTTTTATCAAGTAAACTCTAATTTTTAAATTATTTTCAAAAGATAAGCAGTCTCATATAAGCAGAGACGTGTATGATTAAATAAGCACAGTTTTTAAAATTGTCTCAGCAGCAGAATTTGATGTACGCTCCCAACTTTTTTGTTATCCTAGTATTAATTTTTGTATTGTACACTGGTTACCAGTTGACAGTAACTCTATTACACATCATCAGCAAAGAACACTGTTGCTGAAGTGTTAAAAGTGTAGACTTTGAACTTCTTGTGTTAGGAATTTGTTTTCTAGATTAGCAGTTCCCAATGAATGGGAAGGAACACAGTGGTGGCATTTTACAGAAAGACATTAGAGATGAGGTGTTCACCTGATGACCCTCCTTGAGACAGAGGGAAGAACAGTGACGGAACCAATCTGGAGACAGGGGAAAAAAAAGGAGCAAGCCCCAAGGTGTTAAGGACTACTTATTATTTATATGAAATAGACTCATCTACACCCAAATACTCCAGGAAAAGACTGTATAATTCAGAACCTGGGATTAGAGTTCAAAACTTAAGAGGCTGACCACTACTGAAGAACAGGATAACCAACCAACTATTCACAAACCATGAAGTATTTCAGTTGCAATTCTCAAACTAAGGATTACCAACCGCAAAGGCTGTGTTGGTGAGGATCTAATGTAGCATCTGAATTTGCAGATTCAGACAAAAAAGCCTATTGACCTTGAGGTGCCTGTATAACCCCTGGAGCCTGGATTAAGACACTCCTTCAATGTACCCTCAAATCCTCAAAGAAGAAATTTGGCTACATCGGGGCTGATATCTTCTACCTGTGAATCTGTCCCTGCCTTTCTCTTCATCTCAGTTCTCTGAAGTCCATAATATATGGAAGGCTTTACTCTCAATTTGCCTTTATCCTCTTCTACAATACCCCTTCACTTCATTGCACAAACCTTCGCCTTACTATGATAGCAAATGACGTAACTGGAACATGTATCAACAGATAAATCAGTATCTTGTTATTTCATGAGTCCTGTATACTTGGTATGTTTTTAAAACTAAAATACTCAACCCATTCAAATGACAGTATTTAAAATATGATGAGGTGTCCAAGGCAGCAAAAAAAAAAAATTTCAATTTCACAAACTGTGATATGTAGAAAATGGAGCAGCTGTGTTTCTTCTATCTCATAGACTGTATTACTAGGATTTTATCTGCTGAGACTTTACCAAGATGCTTATGAACAGTATTTTCAAGTCATAGAGAAATCAAGCATTTAATGCCAAAGTAAAAAGGGAGAAAATTAAATTTAAAGACACAACTGCAATCTTTAAAGTCGCAGTTACATATTATCCAAAAGATGGAAAGTGGTGACATTTACAAGAACATCATAGATACAATTAAGAATTCTATTTCATAAACCATCCAGCATTTTAATGAAAAAAGTTAATTCTCAATGGAATTTTAAAATGTAGATGAAGAAAAATTAACATGTAATTACACAGTGAAATTATCATAGCTTTATTTTAAAATCAAAGGAGGGGAGCCTCCTGTATCATTGCTACTTACGGCATCTTTTGTTAGTTTATTTTACACACTATTTTTATCTCAAGCTAAGATTTCTACATTGTGCCAGCATTATCCCAAAATGTTAATCAACCATGCCTGACAGAATTCCCCAGTGATTTGCAGCAAGTGCTGATGCTTCCACTAATATCCAGTCTTGAGCAACTCACTTTTGTTAGATTTCCCAAGATGGTGAGTATGCTTTAGTTTCATCCTTCCATTTCCAGATCACCTCTCTGTGATTAACAGAGCTGAGACTGCAGACAGAACTGAGCCTACAAATACAGCTCCATCAGCTGTGGACATCCATTTTGTCCAGTATCTAAAATCTGGGTATTTCTCAAGCTCTGGGAAGCAGACCCATACATTATCACTTTTGATTTTAGTTAAAAACAGAATCATTTTAAATTAATTTTAATGGCTAACATATAAAGCACGATTCAAGAACTGCAAGGGATATTGAGTTATGCGGTTTCACTAACTGGATTCGCAAACTGATAACATTCAAATTAATAGTGGTAACATCAATTAAAAATATCTCCTAGGAAGGTCCCTGGACAAAGCAGCTCCAAAATGTCTTGAACTTGTCTATCCTTAAATGAAACAGCATGAAAACCAAAATGGTAGTGATCATGTTAGATGCAGGATCTCTAAACAACGTTTGTCTTGTGAGGGGAAAACAAAACAAAATGAAAGCAAGGAACACCTCCAGTCTCCACTGATGTCTGATCAAGAAACTGTTACTTTTTTTTAAAATAGTTGCTGGGGTATATACACTGCCTTTATTCAAAAAACCTGATATAAAATAAAGCCAGAAAGTGCGTGCAGATGTATTTGCGTGTATATCCCCTAAGACTTCTCAGAAGGATGTTGTCTGATTCCACGTTTATTTAATTTTGGTTTTAACACTGTTCTCTCGAAAAGGGGTCAGGTGGGTTTTGTTTCATTTCACACAGCTCATTGTTACACTTCAAGCTCCAGGGTGGCTGTCAGTAGTGGAGGGTGGTGCTTACCTGCTGAGCCTGGTACCTCTGCTGGGCCTGTGACAGATATTGTGCCTGGGGTGGCAGATGCTGAGGCTGCGGCTGCTGGTTGTAGTACGGCTGCTGGCCCTGCTGGCAGTAGCCGCTTACACCTTGCTGACCATACTGAGGCGGTATCTGTTGGAAGAGCCAAGCAAAGCAAACGCATGAGTTGAGGACATGAAATCAAGCTATGTCACATCTGTATGGCAAACCTGACCAGAAGTGCACCCTCAGCTATACACCTGACCCAACAGCCCTACTCTTTCAGTCAGCAGTTAATGCACGCCCTTAGATCCTCTTGCCTGAGCAGAAGTAAGACCAAGTGCTCTGTATAGAAGCTCTTCCTGAAAACAGTACTAAGTGAAATGCTATGCTTCTGAACACCACAATCCCATAATGCCCAGCCTTAAAATACAGAAGCAGTTATTTGAAATGTTTGCTTTCCATAGGCACACTACTGAGGCAAATCAACAAGAGGACTCATTCTGATAAACTGACCCAAAAGCAGAATTGTGGAAAAACAGGTGCACTTCTAAAAGACGTACTCAAAGAGAACTGCCTTTTTTTTTTTTTTAAGCAATAAAGTACTAATTTTTGTGAAATGCTTTGCTCACAACCCTCATGTTTTTACCATTTGTGTGTTTAAGCCTTACACAAAGAAACTTAGGGTTTGGCAGGTTTTTGTTTTTGTCAAGTTCGGTCTCCCTCAGTCTCCTCCCCCCTGCTAAGATAAATCTTTAAAAAACTAACCAGACAAACAAAAAACCAAAACACCACTGCAACACTAAGTAACCTGTTACAAGTCCTATTAACAGACAAATCAGCACACGTATCATGCACCGAAACCCCCCCACACACTGAGAATTTAAGTTATAACCAAAAGCATGTCAGTTATAACATCAGAGGAATTTTCTGCATCAGTTTAGTCTGTAAGCCTTGTATCAACAGACACTGACATTTTCTCGAGATATTTGAAAGAGCACACTTTCAACAAGCTCCTGATATTGTGTCTATATTGACCCTATTTTAGGTACCCATGCTTTCACCCAAACACTGGTATTTAGTACCATTTCAGATGAATGACAGATGCAAGACAGGACTTCTCTCTTCTAGAATGGGCGTCCCATTGGTCCTGCACATCCCTGCCCTAAGCAAATGTCTCCGATACCTGAGCACATCTGAAATGCTTTGATCTCTGAATTGCTCCCACTGAGTCTCTGATACACCGATAAATCTGTTTACTCAACATGTAAACACATACCTGTTCTACCTAAAGTTAACTTACTACATTCATTCAACAATACAGTAATATTTGCTAGGTGACAATAATAATATAAAGTCAAATTTAAACATATGTGTAGGTTGTTTCTACTGTCACAACTTGATCTGCTCCTATTACTTCTGCCAGAAGCTGGGGTCCTACTACTTGCTAACTCCTAAGGTCAGCACTGTAACCCCACTTCTGCACTTGTTCTCTTTGCTTGCATTTCCATTTCCTTCACCATCATTTCACAGGCAGTTAGATGTTTCTGTGACCAAAGTAACCCTTTTTGTCAAATACCCTCTCCCTGCTGATGCATAAATGAGGCAGTTATAATGCAAACTAAAAGGGATGTGTTGGAATATCATCAGGCAAACAGACAGCTGGAGTCTGGGATCTGACAGAAGACCACATGGTGATTTGCCCATCAGCTGCAAAGGTCACAGAGCCTGGAGTGGTTCCTAGGAAATGTGGAGAAGAAACCTATGTTGTGGTCCATCTGGGTCCCAGCAACACTAAGAAGAAAAGGAGAGATATCCTGACGGGAAAATATGGGCTTCTGGAAACAAGAAGAAAAAGAGTATTTGAATGCCTGGTTGACAGGATGGTGACAAAGCAAAAGATCAGATTTATCAGGAACCGGAGTATTTCTGGAATAAAGATACTTGTACAGGAGAGCTGGAGCTCACCTGAACATAGGAGCCAGGTCACTGGTACCTAAGGATCAAGAAAGTGAAATTTTAAACTGAAGAGAGGGGATTAGAAGAACACATGGTTCAAAAGCACGGCATTGCTATGACGAAGACATGGAGATTCTGGGTCATCAGGTGAAGATGCCAAGAATCAAAGAATGAAAACAGACACACAGATGACTGCAGAGTAAATAGGGTGGCAAGAAGAAAATCCAACAATACATCACCTTCTACACAAAGTGGGAAGAAGAAAAACTGCAACATTAAGCCTCAAACTAAAGCACTAGCAGTAGTCGTATCAGAAATCTAGAAGGGAGACAATTAGTGGGCTGCTATTTTGCATCCTCCTAGGATATAAATACATAGGGAAGACAGCTGATGACAAAGTACTATTATATGCTACATAGAGTTTAGAAACAAATCAAAACAGAACTCCACCTCACCAAGCAGCAGAGGCCTGGAGTTTGCTTGGATCAGGAAGAGCGAGTGCTGGGACCGCCAGGCATGGCTGGACTATGGCGACACTGACAGCAGCACACCAAGCAAGACCAGCAAAGGCACGGTGCAGTATATAGAGGGAGATTTCAACTCCTCCCATGTAGACTAAGCAAGCGGACTACAAAGCAGAGACTGAAGTATCAGATAACTGCCAAAGGTTGTTCCATGGAGCTGCTAGTTAGGGAGCCTGCACGAGGAGCCACTGCCTTTGGCTCAGTCCTGAGCAGCAGGAATCATCTACTACTACATCCTACAGCTGCAGAACCACCATGCATCAGTGACCATAACACAGTTAAATTGAGCATCCCTACAGGAACAATGAAAACCGAGGAATCTACTACTGTTGTGCTTAACTTCAAAAAGTGTAACTACATAAAAAGGAGAAAGCTTGTTAAAAGGAAGCTCTAACAGACAGTTACAAGAAATAAAATCTGACTGGCAGCATCAAAGCTACTTAACAACAACCACATGGAAAGCACAGAACCAATATTCACCACCTATTAAGAAAGACTTGAGAAGAGCAAAGGGACATCAGCATGGCTCATCGCAGGTTTCTAGAAGCAAAAAGGCATCCTTCAATAAGCCAACACCAAGTCCAAATGAGGAAAACAGAAAAGACTGTAAACTGGCACTTCAAATGTAGTAAGGCAGGCCAGAAAGAACTGGAGGAACAGCTAGGAAAGGGAATCAAATCAGTAATGAATCAGTTCGTTAAACACCATCAGGAGCAGGAGGTCTGCCAGAAAGTCTGAAGTGCCAAGTGATGATCAAGGTATAAAAGGAGATTCAGAGAAAACAGGCCCATCACAAAGAATCTTAATAAACTTTCTTCCACTAGTGTGCACTGTGGAAAAATCTTGGGAGGTTCTCATGCTGGAGTCCTCCTTTGTGAGGGACTCAACGCACGTGTCTGAATCTGATGGGATTATTCATAGAACAAACTGACAAATGAATAGTAAGAAACACTCAAGACCACACAGTATAACCCCAGAGGTCTAAACAAATTCAAGAACGACATAGCTGAATTACTAATGATGGTACACAGCCTCTAACTTGGAGCTACCTTGGTAGGTGAGAATTGGAGTACAGCTTTAAAAAAACCAAACACCAAACACCAAACCAAAACAAACAAAAAAAAACCTGCTAATCAAAAAGCGGCAATTTGAGTAATTTAAGACTATAAAGGACTGATAACTGTTCTGGATAAATCAGGACAGACAAAAATGAAGGTCAGAATTAGGAAACATCAATACAGCTTTTGCAAAGGAAAATCCCTCTCTACAGACTTCTTGGACTAGTAGGAAGTCCTCCTTCCTAGTAGGAAGGGTCTAACACAAAGGTTCAGAGAAATGCAACAAGAATGATCAAACGTATGGAACAGTTTCCATACAAAGAAGCTATAACCCTTTGAGTATGGAAAACACACCAGGAAGTAAGAATATGACAGAAAGCTACAAAACCATCTTGTCCAACACAACAATTAGGATGCATTAAATGGTAGAAGCTGGTAGAAGCAAACTTCAAAATGAGAGAAAGGGAGAGGTTCTCTAGTCACAGAGGTAGCAGATGTTTGAAACTCCTTGCCAAATGATGTTTTGAAAGCTGAAAGTTTTATGTGGGCTCAAGCAAAGACTGGACAAGTTCACAAAAGATACATCCTCTGAGGGTTACCAAATATATAAAGCCACATCTGGCTCAGGAAGTCCCTGAACTGAAAATAGCTGGAGGCTTGGAGAATATTGGGGGAAGTATCATATGCTTGCTTTGTTCTGACTCTTCTCTAGGCGTCCAATTAAAGCCTCCACTGGAGGCAGGATACAGGGCTACATGAACCCCTGATCGGGCCTGATATAGTATGCCGGTGTTGTAACCACCTCTTTGCAATATGTATTTGTGTCCTGTGAGAAAGCGATGAAAATCTGGTGCACGAGGTACTAAGTAAAAAATGTAAGGAATCTGAAGATGCAATACCTTGATTGCCAGAAGCTGGGAGACTGCTCCAATTTCCTACATATTTTTCCCTAGCAATCTGCTTCCAGACACTGGTGTAAAAAAGGGTACTGGACTCTTCTTCTAACCTTATGTATCAGCTACTTATGTTGGAATTTTCCTCCATATTCTCCCAATCCATACTGTTGTTGGTTTTTTAAAAAAAAACCTCCCAAAACACAACAATAATCCTAATACTACATGTACTTTTAGGTGCTATACTCTTCAGTGCAAAGGCATCACTGTTGCCTTAGCAGAACACTCAGTATAATTTCTGTGGCTATTTAAATAAAGAACAAACAACATGCAAATTAATCCTCCTGCTTTACTGATGGGGATCACAAGATACCGCTTATGGACAAATGTTTATTAAGCAGCATATAAAAAAAGCTTAATTAAAATCTCCCCAGAACAAAACAAATCTGAAGCCAATTACTTACAACACTTGGAGTGAATGACCCAAGAATCTTCTTTCTTCATAAAGTAAACCCTTCCTCCCTTTCTCCCTTACACCAACATTCTTTGCGACCACACAACGCAGGAGATGAGAATTTGGGAAACTTCAGCATGCCTGTGGCAACGCACACATTCTTGGGACGATTCAAGAGAGAACAGACCTGAGTTTGAATCTATTTCTAGGCAAGCACAGAAACTGTAATAATTACTTTGCCTCCGATCTGACTTCCACAGTACAAATAGCATTATTTTGGGAGACATATAACTGACCATCAGTGATTAAACCAGTCTGAACATAAACAAGGAAAGGACAGGAATAAAAGAGTAACAAAATTGGCAGCCAGAATGAAGAGGTGGGAGAAATCCAATTAAACCTATAACTTAGCCCATTATCTTTAATTCTTGCTTGAACAAGGGGTCTTGCGGCAGGCATTCTTTGTCCAGGTAATACCTTGACAGTAATGGAAGTTTTAAGCAATTTTTGCATGCATAATCCATAACTGATGTCAAAGGAGAATGATCATTAGACAGCATTACTGTCATTATAATAATTTTTAAAATTAAAATGTAACAGAATTAGTGTGTTAGCATAGGTACGGTAATAATACCAGCAATATGCAGCTACTGCACTTTTAAACCATCCTAATGGCTAGATCCAGTCAATAATGGAAGAAACTTTACATGTCCCCTATCACAAAAAGCTCTGCCAACTCACTTTGGGACCCACCCGAACATGCCAGTCACCATGACGTGCTCACTACACGGAAAAGAGCCCTGGCAACATC
>VZTV01107708.1:2359-16798 GCA_013400875.1 Anhinga rufa
GGCTGCACCATCAGTTTTTCCTTCCGTCCCAGCGAAAAGCATATCAAAGCTAGACGATCAATCAAGAGCAGGGAAAGCATCTGGCTGCTTTCCTGACAACTGAACAAGCCGGCGGTTTTCAGAAGGTAAAGCTTTCCTACACTTCTAACCAAGGCAGCTCATCTTACGGTTGGACTCGATGACCTTTAGGGTCTTTTCCAACCTAAATAATTCTGCAGTTCTAACACGCAGCCACCTCAGTTTTGGTGCCGGTGCTTCCATACATCCTCAGTAACGCTTCTAAGCTCCGTTCATCTGTACCAAGCCACCCTAGGATTTCCATCCCCCCAAAATAATTCATTAAAGACCAAAAAAATAACCAGTTTTCCCGTAGCCACATTAATTGTGGGCCTGTTCCCCCCCAGTGCAGACACCAAACCCTGGCTAAAGCCACGAACCCAGCGTAGAGCACCCAACCCTACATGAAAGGGTTTTGTTGGAATGATTTTGCTCACCGCGACACACCTGATAAGAGCCTGCAGCAACGACACACCCAGAGATAAAGCAGACGGGTTCAAACCTTCAAATCTCAACTCCGCACCCTGTCCAAGGCGGGGGGAAACAAATACATAAAGAAAACAGGCCGTGCGTAACCAGACCATTTCCCTTGGCAAACCTCTCTGCTTTCCTTTCCTCGCCGTATCGGCGTGCGCGCGTAGAAATCGTTCCCTTGCCGCCTCCTGGCTCCGCTCCGGCGGACGGGCTGCAGGGCTGATGCCCGAGTCCCGGCGCGGCAGCACGGCCACCTTCTCCCAGTGCTTGCGAAATTTAGGTCCCGCTGTTTCTTAAGAATACTTAAGAAGAGGTAAAGAGACAGGGCGAAGCTGTTTGAAAAGAGGCGCTTTATACACTGAAGTGGTGTAGTTGGGAGTCAAAAGAAGCCCGGGCATGCGGAGGTGGCCACCGACCCCGAGAGCCGCGTCCCGGCAAGCTGGCGGACGCGCAACTGTATGTGAGAGAACGCCTCATCATCATCAGAGATGATTTGATAGTCAAATATTGGCGTATGGGCCAAGATGGATATAAGTAGGTGCACAAACAAGCCGTGACCCTACCTGAACGCATCTTGGGAGGGCACATCAGTCATGCTGAGCTCCGCGCCAGGGCCGCTGGGGCTGCTGCAAGCATCGTACACAGGGCAACGCGCAGCCCGGCTGCTGAGGTCTCCTTTCTAACCCAGCAAAACATTTGCAACCTTTTTATTCCTCTTCCTCTTTTGACTTCCTTAATGAATAAACATACTTACGAAGGAGGGAAAAAAGAAACCCCAACCCCATTCGCACGACTCGGTCGCCCTCTGCGCGGCCCAGGTTTGCCGGGAGCAGCGCGGAAGGGGCGGCGGGACGCGAGGCGCTGAGCGGCGCAAGGGGACGCGAGCTGCCGCGGGGCAGACGCAGCGGCAGAACCACACACAAGCTGCCGCGAGGGCAATTCCTGCTGGCCGCCAAGGCGTGCTAGTCCGAGCGGCTCATCGAACAGGGCTGCTGGGACATCCCGCATCCCCAACAGGCTGCTTCTCGCCAGCCCGTGAATCCAGGAATTCTTACGTCCAGCGAAGGGGATACGTGGGCTACTCCGTACCCACACGCCAGCCCGATACGGCAGACACGGCCACGCGCCTGCTCCGCTGGCCGGCGCGAACCACCGCGATGGAAACCTCCTCGTCCCTGCCAGGAGAGGTTTCAGTTCTGTCACCCACGCACCGGGCTCTCCTCCCCACCGTTTCACCAAACCCAAAGACTGCCAAGTCACCGGGCAGAGCTTCAGCTGCTCCAAGGCAGCCGGGAGCTGGTTTTAAGGCAGATCTGCGCGACGCAGCTTGCGTGGTGGAGTCGAGTGGTGGTTTTGGCTGCGGTTTCCGTGCACGCAGGCAACGGAGCTGGGGCAGGGACACCGAGCGACCCTTCAGGAAGCAACCCAAGAAACAAGCTCCAGCCAGATTTCTAAAAATGGTTATAGCATCAGCAATAGGATGTTCTTCATTCCGCCGCACAGATGGGATTTCTGAGCTTTGGATATAAATACAACATTGTTGTAGCCAGGAGATTGTGCTTTTCTCCTCCAGGTCGCAAGTTCAGAGCTGCTCGAAAAGCAACGGCTCCTTTGTGGCCGTCATTAACGCTTGTATTCCCCAGCACCTTTTCTGTTGGGCTCGGGGTGAACGCGGCAGAGCCACGGTCTGCATCGCGACATCGCGAACCTGACGGCGCAGGCGAAGGCTTTTAACGCAAGCAAAAGCTGAACGGGCGGGCGGGGAGTTAAGCCACAGCAGCAGAGTCCGAAGGAAAAAGGGCTTTCGCTTCTGGCGCTGGCACTGCACCACTCCAGTGCGTTCATGGAAGGGTTTCACCTCCGCGCTTGGCTATCAGGCTCTGATTTTAGATTTGCTGTCAAAATAAAGTTTGTGGATAAAGGCACTCAATTTTATATCGAACAAGGAGCTATCAATGTGGTTTTTTTTTATTTTTTGCTTGTATTTATTTATAAATGGCTTGGAAACAACCCGCCCCCCCACACAGCAAGGGCTGCCCTAGCAGTCACTCCACACAGGCGAGGGCTGAGCCCTTCCCCGCTGCAAACACCGGCTTTTTTTCCTTGGGGATTGCTCAGCACTTTGCACTAAAGAATAATGTTGGCTCTGTCGCAGCTTTTAGGTTGGATAAAATTCAGAGTTTTGACACAGGACCCCCCCCCCCAAACACCACTGAAGTCCACGGTGACTCAGCAGACCTAAGGAGCGGGAGAATCACGGCACAAAATCTTCACCTGCATCACGTTTAAAAGCATTAAGCGTCTTTTAAGGCACTATTGCGTTACCATGGGGCTGTAAGGCAAGCTTCTGCAGACAGAGCCCTGGAGGAGCCACCTCCTGGTCCGTACCACCCAAATTCCCCCAAACAGCCACAGACCCCAGAGCCAAACCCTTCTGTGCAAGAGTTTTGCTAGAGCTGCCGCTGTTCCTGCTGGGGGGGACAAAGCGTGCGGGACTCACCGCCCCGGCAGCAGGATCCCTGCGACGCCGCACGGGGAGCCCTACCATGGGAATCTCGTAACCTTTGGACGTGTCGGAGATGGAAACTGGAGCCAAGAGTCACGGACGAGGCCTCCTGGATGGAAAATCTCTGACCGAGCTGTGGTGCCAGATGTTGCGTGCAGCTGTGGGGCTTTGCCTGAATCCATCACGGTGATCTCCTGAAGCCTTCAGACAACTGAACGCAAGAGGACTTGGCTTTCCTCGGGCTGTTCTGCCTTGTTTCCTTAGTGGAGACCCCGCTCCAGCAGTAAAATAAGGCGCTTGGCTCTCTGGAAGTCCTCTCCGTACAGCCGTATTGTTTAAAAATACAAAATACTGCTTTAAATAGTCGGGTTTTTATTTAAAAGCACACATTTTCAGTTCAGATTCGCTCAGGTCCTTCACCCAAGCGAAAGCAAGCCTCCAGCCAGGGTGGCCTCCCCACACAGGTATCGTGTTCCTACCTCAGCCTCCGTGATTTGATACGATCATTACCTAAGAAACAATTAGCAGCGAAGGCGCCAAGTACTCAGCCCCCACCAACACCCTCGGCATTGGTACTGCAAACTCTGAACCCCGGCGCAGGCGAATTTGAGTCTCTAAGTTGTAAATACGACGGCTGGCAGCAGCTACATCTTCGAGCCCTGCACCAGGCACGGCTCTAGGCAGCCGGCGCAGCTCTCGGCATTGCTCCCGCCGGGCTCGGGTGCCCCGTGCTTGTCGCCAGAAGGGAGTCCCGCCTGGGGAAAGCCAACTCGAAGGCTCCTGCCCCATCCTCCGGACGAACCCGTGGAGGGCGGGTGTGCGGGAAGCACGAGGGTGACATTAAACAGCTGATTTGTGCAGAAGAGGTTTCTCTGGCAGGGCTAAATGCGTTTTTTTCACCCATAGATCATGCTCCTTTGCTGCACTAGCACCAAGGAAGTGAAACCTCCTTGTGCAGATCATATGACGGTCAGGCACTGGGTGCCTGAGATGACCCCGAGGCTTGGCAGCAGGAGGCACTGGCGCAAGAGCCGGAGCTCGGCTTTGCCCCTAAGCCCATGTGTAGCCGCGGCACAGCCTCGCCACCGCGTCTGACGGAGACCCTTGAGCAGCAGAGCTCACCCTGGCCGCCGCAGGGTCCAGGACAGCGTACGGAGCCCCTGCCTGTCGATAGCCCCGGCCTAGCGGGAGCACCCGCCGCAACGGGCGCTGATAAGGCAGGCTACAATGAGACATCTAACTCCCGAGGCACATAGGTAGCTGCTCTCTCCCAAATCCCAGACTTCTCACAAGCCTAAGTGAAAACAAAGAAGTCCATCCCCCACCTCTCAGGGCAGGGCTGTGCTCCAGGTAGGACACTCTCCTGCGAAAAAGGAGATTCATCTTCTTTTTCTGCTCCCGCTACTGGCCCGCAGCATCAACAGAACCAAGTTGTTTTACCCTCATCTATTATCCGCGCTTTCGTCACCATCCTAAACCTTGCCTATTCAAATGAAGCTTTTGCGGCAGAAACTTCCACCTGTGGCAAAGTAACACCCTACGAGCAAGCGTGCACGTGGGCTTTGGCCCGGCGCACACGTAAGTCAACGGCAGAGCTTCCAGCACTTCCAGGGTGCGGGTTTTGCGGCAGCTCCAGCCGGGACAAAGCGCGCTCGCGTTCCCGCAACACCATCCCAAAACAAAACTGGGACAATCCCTTCTCTATCTCCGATACTTGAAGCTTTAGCGGATTCTTTCTTTTATTTTGCTTCTAATAAATGAGACCATGAGTTTCAGGGATTTTTTTCCCCTGATCTGAACAGCTGTTTCTGCAGGTTGTTGGTATATGCAATAAACTGGAAGCTCTCTCTACATATGCTGTTTATTCTGGTCGAATTTAGTCAGGAAACTGCCGTGCTTGCGAGCACGGAAGTGCCAGCAAAAACTGAGAGCAAGAAAACAGAAATCGGGTGCCAAGACGGTACGGGTATCGTATAGCCAACCTCAAAGGTGCAGAGGAACTTCTGGGGTGAATAAGGGTACAAACCATGCTCAGAGGGAGATCCCCACATCCACGCAGGACGGGGCAGCTCCGAGAAGGCAGGTGGGAAGGAAAGGACCTCCTGGAGCTGTGCAGAAACATTCTGGATTATCCCAAATGACACACGGCAGCTGTAAAAGCTTTCTAGAGGCGTTAAGAAGGTGACGCACACACGCATTCAAAGCTGTTCTTTTCCTCTAGGGCTGCATCATTTAAACAGGAGAGCGACGGTGGCTCGGAAACCCTGCACGCTCCTGAAGGGTTAAAATGTAGCTATGGAGACCGGCGTGATTAAAATTCTGGTAGAGTCTATTTAAATTGCAGGGAAAGCCAAGCTTGTCCGACTGGAGAGTCAGACCGCAAGTTCCCCCAAACAGGGCTTTGATTTTCCAGCGCAACACCCGAAATCCTCTTCTGGCTGTTATAAAACCCGCGTGGGGTCACGCTCCCTCTTGCACAACACGGCTTGAGGAGTAATTCCAGGTACGGAGGTATAAACCAGAGGTCGTCGCTCTGGAAGGGCTGAGAACTTCACCGGCGACAGAGGAGGGAGCCGAGCCCGGTCCCCGGTGGCAATGCTGCCTCGAGAGCCGCCCGCGGCGGCAGCACCTGCCGATGCAAGGCCGTGGGTGGTTTCGCTCAAGCGCGGCACTCGACGACAAGGAGATACGAGCAAATAGCCGTGAAAAACACGAAAGGCACCCAGCTTTTGCGGTCAGAATGACCAGAGCCCGGACTCGCTTACCGGGTATCCCGCCCTCCGCTTTCGGGCCGCACGGCCGGCCTTATTGCAGCGCGGAGATGGGAAGTCATCCACGCGCTTTGTGTCCACGCAGCCCGCTCGCGAGGAGGCCAGCTCACCTTCGAGGGCTTCTGCCAAACGCCAGACTGTCACAGCGGTGCTCTCAGTCCACCGAGCCTTCGCTGAGATACAGCGCTGCCCAAAAGCCACCTCTTATTATTTCCGTATCCTTGCCTCTCCCCGACGCTGCTCCAGCACTTCCAGTAGTCGCCACTGCTTCGACACCGTTTCTTTTCGCAACTCAGGACTGCTTTCTCCAGGCTGCTTTTGCCAGCCTTATTTTAAAATACGCTGGAAGGGTGAAATAAAACCTGAACGCGCTTTGCGTAGCCTGCGACAGGCAGGTCGGCACCGGGAGGGGAGACGCCCCCGCAGCCAAAGGCATCCTCCGTGCCGAAGTCACCCCGTGCTTTGGTGTGCAACAGGATTGACATCTAAATACACCGCACGCAGGAGCTCCCGCTTGATCCCCGGGAGGAGAATACCTGCTGCGGAGTCCCTTCTCTGCTGCAGTTTAAAGCTGGTTTTATCAGCATGTGGGATCCAGGAGCCCCCAGGTTTGGGTTCTTTTCATAAGGAAGGGAAGGTTTCAAAAGGAAGATAACCTGAGCTCTGGCACAGGTCAGAGCGCTGAGACGTGGGGCGCTCGAAGCCGTCCTGCCCTCCACTACCGCTGCCCAAACCACCCCCTCGCACGCTGGCTTTTTGATTTTGCTACGTCTGCTGCCACAGCGCAGACAAGCGAAAACGGTCGCGAAAAAATGATCGTGCAAAAACCTGGGCTGCATGAACAGGAGTGTGGGCAGCAGGGCGAGGGAGGCCATCCTGCCCCTCGGCTCTGCCCTGGGGAGGCCGCAGCTGGGGTGCTGTGTCCAGTGCTGGGCCCCCAGTGCCAGAAGGACAGGGAGCTGCTGGAGCAAGGCCAGCGCAGAGCCACAAGGATGCTCAGGGGATGGAGCATCTCCCTGGGGAGGAAAGGCTGAGAGACCTGGGCTTGTTCAGCCTGGAGAAGAGAAGGCTGAGGGGGATCTCCTCAGTGCTGATCAGTGTCTGAAGGGCGGGTGTCAGGAGGATGGGACTGGGCTCTTCTCAGCGGTGCCCGACAACAGGACAAGGGGCACCGGGCACAAGCTGGAACACGGGAAGTTCCACTGAAATCTGAGGCAAAACCCCTTTGCTGTGCGGGTGCCAGAGCAGCGGCCCAGGCTGCCCAGAGAGGCTGTGGAGTCTCCTTCCCTGGAGCCATTCCCACCCCGCCTGGACGCGGTCCTGTGCCCCTGCTCTGGGGGTGCTGCTCACGCAGGGGCTGGACGGGGGGAGCTCCGGAGGGCCCTGCCAGCCCCTGCCGTTCTGTGAGTCTGTGATTGTGTGAAAACGGTCGCACAGGGGTACGCCTGTACATGGACAGAGCGAGCTGTGCAGCCGCCACTTGAGCTGACCCAGGAGCGATCTCGATCTCGCAGCTTTCTCTCACGCCTTCGTTTTAAAAGCGTTGCTGACTGACAGCAGCCCGTTCAATGGGCTCGCAGGAAGGGCTGGAACGGGCTGAGAACAAGGCTGCTGCTTCCCTCCCAGCAGCAGAAAGCAGCCCACGCCAACCACAAGCTGCTTTTGTTTTACATCTCAAAAAGAAACAACAACAGAAAAAAAAAGCCACCATCGCTTGCTCCAGGACTAAGAACTGCCTGTGCGAGCGGCAGGGCCAAAACCCAGGCCGCAGCTTTGCTAAAAGCCAGACTGCACGGCATTTCGATCCTGGAAGTTTAAAAAAAAGAACAAAAATAATAAAGGTAAGAACGTCTGCACCCAAAGCAAATCCCAGAAGCAGCAGCCTGGATGCTGTCGGAGGTCAGAGGACCTCTGCAAGCAGCTAAGAACCCAGCCGGCGGCAGGAGGGACGCCAAGGGCTGCTCGGTCCGACACGGGGCCCGACACGGCCCGCTCGGGCGCGCTGGCAGAGGGAAGGTGAGGGGCCGGGCTCTGCCGTGACCAGCAGCGACTGTGCCTGGTCCAGCCCGGAGACAGAACCGCCGGGGCTCGTTCCTCCCCAGGGCACGCGCCGAGCTGGGCTCTGCGCGGCTGCCGCCGCTGCGCATTTTCCTCTTTTTATTTTTTTTTTTTTCAGTTTATGCTTCGTTTTAGAACAGTTGGGGTTTGTTTAATAAGCGTATTTAAATCGGTTTTTACAAAGATGCCATTTTAATCGATGAGGTTGGGGTCAGCTTCAGCCTAACGGACGCACAAAAGCTTCTTCCTCTGCACATTCACGGTACAAAATACATCTATTTCAGGGCTTTATTTCCACAGCACGAGAGAAATTGCCACGAAAGAAGCTGCCCTCGTGCTGACGTTCTTGGGTTCTTTGAAAGAATTACAAGAACAGAAGAATCACGTTGAAGAGAAAAGGATGAAACCTGCCCCGGCTTCGGGTGACAGCACCGAAAAGCCGCCTAATCGCCACAGCGACGCTGGTAGCACGTCGCCCATCAGGTGCATTGCAAAATGTCAAGACTGGAAGCAAAAAATGGTAGAAATACATATTTTCTACTGAAATTGCAGAAGAGGCGAGGCACCAGACACGTGGGCTAACGGCCTGGGATGGAATGTCACTGAATTGCTAACAGAATTTTTGGTAGCTTCTTCGACAAATCTTTATTTTTAATTTTAATTCCAATCGAGCTGATTCTAAGCTGAGAAAGCCAAAGATTAAATGAAGAGGGAAGAGCTTTTTCCCCCCGGCTTTTGATCTGTGAGTGCGAGGGAGGTGGGATGGACCCGGGTGCAGGTGGCAAGACAAGGAGAAACTTGGGGTACGGGGTAGCTGCACAAATACGGGTATATTTGCCCCTTTTTCTCTCCGGGCACGCGCAGCGGGCGAGGAAGGGGCTTAGCAGCCTTCCAGCACCTCCGAGGGGGAGAGAGGCAGGCTCTTCACGGGACCACGCGGGAGGAGGACACGAGACAACGGGCAGAAGGTGAAACAAGGGACGTTCAAACCGTTGGGAGAAGCTTTCCCACCGCGAGGCCGGCCAAGCAGGTCGCCCGGAGAGGTTGTGCCATCTCCGTCCCTGGAGGATTTCAAGACCCAGCTGGGAAGAGCTCCGAGGAGCCGGGTCCAGGCTCGGAGCTGACCCTGCCTGGCGCGGGGGGCTGGACCGGAGACCTCCCGAGCCTCACCTAACCCCCCGCGCCACCCTGCGAACCTGGCGCCCCGGCCGTCCCCTCCGCGGCTAACGCCGGCGCCACCAAGTCGGCCTGCCACGCTACAAACACACGAAAATCGGGGTGACGGAATTACTTTATTCTGTATAAAAAGGGGTGTACAAGAGAATACAGATCCCAACACCTCGTTTAAGAGACATCCCAGCGCCACGATAGTGAAAACCTTCTAGATAACCTTCTGAAGTCCCCCGTTTCGATGCCAGCCCTTCCCTGAGATCCCCCCCCACGCTACAACGCTTCCCCCCCAGCGCTGCGGACGCTAACGGCCTGCTGCCTCCCCGGCCAGCCCCGGGGGAGATGTTATTCTTCTTGCAAAAAAAGAAAAAAAAAGAAAAAGAAAAAAAAATCCCCTCGATTCTTTATGCCGCGCTTTGAACAACACCAGCTATTGTCAGGGAGTGATTTACAGCCCTGAATGTCACATTGAGAGTCTGGTCATGCCAGTCGGAAAGCCTGCCGCTGCCACGTCCCAGCATCAAACACTTTATTCAAGGCGCCCGGAGTCCAGCGCCGGGCAAAGCCTAAAAGGAAGCCGGTGGGTGTGACGGCCCCATTTTGTACGATGATATGAAAAGAGGCAGGCGAGGGTGCTTGGGGGGTGTTTTTTTTGGGGGGTGTAAGGTAGAAAAACTACAATAGTGCAGAGCCAGGTGAAGGTGAGTGACCGAACGCCTTGGCTCAGTATTGCTCCGGAGGAACGGCACGGAGAAGCGTGGGGGCGAGCAGAGCTGGAGACCTTCCCAGCAGGGCCCAGGGAGAAAACAAGGAGGGAGCTTTTGCTGTCGAGCAAACCGGGCTGGCTGAGCGGACAAGAAACCCGTTTCCTGCCTGATTGCGACTGTGTGAAGGGAGACGGGGCTCCGGAGGCAAGCGTGCCAGCGACGCACAGCTACCGTCAGCCCCCGCCAGGCAGGGGCAGGAGCCTGGGAGCGCCCCAAAACCACCCAGCCGCTACCAGTTTTAAATAAGAATAATAAAAAAAAAGGTCAAAAAAAGAAGAGCAACAGGCCCTTTTCCACGGTGTGTTACGCGTTACAAAGCAAAACTGGACGGGTTGCAATCTTCCTCTGCCGCACCCCGAATGCCAGGTTTCAGGTTACTTCACCTGACGTACCTGCAAGTATTTTCTCTGAAGCGCGTTATTTCTACCGTCTCCGGTAACACCTCGCTCTTACAGGCAGCCTTTAATCTGTAGATCTTCAAAACGTCCTGCGAAGAAAGCGAGTGTCATTTCCTTCCCCCTCCCACACCCCCGTGCGCCGACGGGGAAGTTATAACCCAAGTGAAATAATAAATATCGCGGCTAGCGATAGGAAGGCCAGCGTCCCCGCGTTACTCTAACCTACGGGATCCATCCCTCCAGCCTCCGACTCGGGAAACAGCATTTCATCGGTGGGGATCGAAGCTCCTCCCAGCTTTGGCATCTCCACCTCTTCTGCCTGCAGAACTAGTTTAAGCGCTGAGGGTTTGGGTAGGGTTATTTTTTTTAACCAATTCGTGGATATTTGCACCGTATCCAGCCTCGGCGCTCACAGCTTTTCCAGATGCAAACCGTCAGCGAACATCCGAGCAGTAATCCTGGATTTATCGCTTCGGCTTCCTAGTAACTCCCCCACGGCTGCTCCCGCAAAGCCCAGAAATCCAGTTTACCGCCCTTCGCAAGGGAACCTCCGGGCATTTTGCGAGCCGGGGCATTTTATCTCCCCCGTGATCTCAATTCACCGTGAAAATATTTGGTGAAACCTATTAGAAGCTTTCTTGATATAGGCGTGTAGACTCTCCCACTACTTCTGCCCACACAATTTTCTCTAACATCCAAAAAAACAGCAAAGGCAATTTTTTTTTTATATAAAACACAACTCTACGCTGCTCGGCACCGCTGTTCCCGTTATCTTTGAGGGTCCCTGTGAATTTTTCCAGCGACTGCCACATAAATCTGAGAGATTTTAAGACTGAGAGACCTGGGCTTGTTCAGCCTGGAGAAGAGAAGGCTGAGGGGGATCTCCTCAGTGCTGATCAGTATCTGAAGGGCGGGTGTCAGGAGGGTGGGACTGGGCTCTTCTCAGCGGTGCCCGACGACAGGACAAGGGGCACCGGGCACAAGCTGGAACACGGGGAGTTCCACTGAAATCTGAGGCAAAACCCCTTTGCTGTGCGGGTGCCAGAGCAGCGGCCCAGGCTGCCCAGAGAGGCTGTGGAGTCTCCTTCCCTGGAGCCATTCCCACCCCGCCTGGACGCGGTCCTGTGCCCCTGCTCTGGGGGTGCTGCTCACGCAGGGGCTGGACGGGGGGAGCTCCGGAGGGCCCTGCCAGCCCCCGCCATTCTGTGATTCTATGATTCTGTGAAATCTCTTCATTTATGCAAAACTCGATTCCTTTTCCACCCATTTCCTGAGCTAAAGGGTTTCTCCTTTCCTTTAGCTGTAGCCTAACGATTCAGTGCGTGACGACGGGAAAGCCCACACTGTCGGAAGGCGGCTGCGTCGCGGTCCTGAAGCAGCCCTCTGCTACATGCTGCGCAGAAGCCTTCAGAGGATGAGGATGTCTAAGGGCGTCGGGAGCAAAGAGAGCTGCACAGAGATAGTGTCACCACCCGGACCAAAGAGAGCTGCCTGCAAGCATCACCTTCAGAACCTTCTTTTTTTAAGATACTGCCTTTTATTCTCCATTTTAACCAGCAGCAGCGGGGAAGGGGACTCTCACCCTACACCCCGCAGCTCTCACCTCCCGCACGCCGCGCATCTCCCTGCACGTAGTCGGGTAATTCCTCATTTAGAGCAGTAAATGCGGTGGGAGGCAGCCTGGGCTGAGGCCATTCACTCAGGTCACACCCCAAAGCCCAGAATCGGAGGGTTGTGCCTTGATGTTGAAACAACGGCATTTGGGGGGGAGTGATTAGTCTACCCACCCAAAAAATCAAATTATTTCCAGGGGGCCCCGTGCTGCCCGAGAGCCCGGGCGCTGCTGCTCTCGCGCCCACGACGGCACGGGCGAGCGGCGGCCCTGAGGCACGTGGCGGGGCACGGGGCAGAGGGGTGTCCTCGCTCGGAGGGTCTGCAGAGCGCCAGGCAGGCTGCCCTGCGCGCCTCCACCGACCCACGTCCCAGAGGGGAAAAAGGGGGGAAAACTGCTTTATGTTACTTTCCCCCATGCATAGCTCTGGGCAGAGCTGGAGAGGGGCTGCCCATGGGGGCGAGGATGGGGCTGAGGGCGCAGAGCGGGGCTGGGGTGCCCAACAAGCAGCGTGGGCAGCAGGGCGAGGGAGGGGATTCTGCCCCTCTGCCCCGCTCGGGTGAGACCCCCCTGCAGCGCCGCGTCCAGCTCTGGAGCCCCCAGCACAGACAGGACATGGACCTGCTGGAGCGGGGCCAGAGGAGGGCACGGAGGTGATCAGGGGCTGGAGCACCTCTGCTGTGGAGACAGGCTGGGAGAGCTGGGGGTGTTCAGCCTGGAGAAGAGAAGGCTGCGGGGAGACCTTATTGCGGCCTTCCAGTGCTTAAAGGGGGGCTGTAGGAAGGGTGGGGGCAACCTCTTTAGCAAGGCCTGCTGTGACAGGACAAGGGGTGACGGTTTTAAACTAAAGGAGGGTAGATTTAGACTGGATAGAAGGGAGAAATGTTTTACCATGAGACCCTGGCCCAGGCTGCCCAGCGAGGTGGTCGATGCCCCATCCCTGGAAACATCCCAGGTCAGGCTGGACGGGGCTCTGAGCAACCTGCTCTGGTTGGGGATGTCCCTGCTCACTGCAGGGGGTTGGACTGGATGGGCTCTAACGGTCCCTTCCCACCCAAACCATGCTGTGATTCGGTGACCAGAGCCACATCATCTCCATGCCCAGACAAAGATAGACGGCAGGAGCAGCCGTGGCCGCAGCCCCAGAGCACGCCGAGCTCCGGCGTTGGCGGTCCGTTAACCCGAGGGCCTTCCGACCCGCTTGCCCTGCTCACACGTCGTCCCGTCCCCAGCGAAAGGTGGCCGGAGCAGGGCAGAGGCAGCAGTACCGCTCAGGAGTGAAGCGCTCCCAGCGTCCTTCCAGGCTGGAGGAATAAAAAGGATTTAAAGCACGTGACAGTGTTTTTAAAAGGCAACCCATTCCTCATGAAATCTTAATGGGTTTGCGTTTTTAAGCTGTGCAGTATTCAGCCTTCCTCAAACAACTCTAGATGACAGGAACAGAAAACACAGGGAAGCCTGTGCCTCTTTGGGGTCACGGCGCGACACTTTTCCTAATAAAAATATGATTATCAAGCTGATGTAATATTGATCAAGAGATAACTTCATTTTCTCCCACTCAGTCCTTCCCCCGTTGCCACTGGGGTTCACGTTGGCATATGTTATTTTCACATGGGCAGAACGTAATTACAGGAAAGCAATTCTGGGGCTGCATTTTTTAAATTTAGTAAAATATTTATGAAAAATCTATTTTTTTCACGTTTTTTCGTGGCCGGCGGCTACATGCACTGAGCCTACGACTCCACTCCACCGAGGATGAGCGACCTTCTCCTCCGCGGCCTGAAATCCGGAGAGCAGACCTCGCTGAAATCAGCACCGCCTGAAAGCCAAGGTCAACACCTACGATCTTCAGAACAGAATTCTACGAGAACAAAGCTTTTTGGGTAAACAAAAACTGCATCTTCTCTGGACATTGAATAACCTTTCCCACAAGCTTCGTGCACTTGGGGAAACCACCTGGGTCATACGCGGCTTTCTGCTTTTATAAGAGATTGACGGGTTAGAAACCAACCCAAAAGATGACTTGTTAAATTTGTTGAAAGCATTTTATCACCGATCACTGGTTTTGGGCTGCAAACTTCTCCCCACTCCAAAAATGAAAACTTAATCTACCAGATTCAGTAAAGTAAAACAGAGAAACTATTATACGTGCGGGGAAATCTCAGTGTAAGCATTTTAAGGTTGCGTTACATGACCAGCGAGCAGGCTTGCTGCTGTCGCGAGGGACGCGCGTACGGTGGCCGTCATCATCAGGCCATGACGTGCCCGTCACGGGGGTGTGTTTTTGAAAAAGAAACTGAAGTTCAGCTCCTGGAGGGAGTTTATATTGAAGATAGGGGGTGTTCCTAAGGGTAGGGGGGGGAAGCTACAATTTTAAGACAGTCAACGTACAAGACTGAGCTGGGGAAGGTTGCATTCACCAGTCTCAAGGCAGCCACAAAACCTTCGCTCTCATCTCTCCTCGGGCTTGCATCACCGCCGCCCGCCGTGCGTCCTGTTAACGAAGCTATTTCAACCCAGCTCCCTCCGCAAGCCTCCTAAAAGGAGTTCATTGCAAGAAACGCCATGGCAAAGAGAAAGAATGACTTAAAAATCCAAATAAAGCTCTTTTTTTACTTTTTTTTTT
>VZTV01107709.1:0-19857 GCA_013400875.1 Anhinga rufa
AATCCTTCCTAATTTTTAGATATTGAAATTACAGCATGAATATTTCACCAACATCAGCTTTAAAAGGCAAAATAAGCCCCAACAAAATATGCTGAAAGTTTAACCACTATAATTATATTTCTCACGGCATTTACAAATGCATATAGTATCTAAATATATTATTAAATTCTACATTTTAAAAACTTGTTTTTTCTCTTAAATGTACATTTCCTAGTTTCTTATTAAGTAGAGCAATAATATAGTCCAAAATTTCAAAAGTATGTTTATCTTTGCTCTGTGTGACTGTTGAAACTAAAGCAAAAAAAAAGAATTCTGCACTCAAGTTTTTCTAGTTGCTAATATCTTAATATTTTTTAGCTTTTGTCAGGCCAAATTTAAGGCTTCTAAAAGAAGACTGACGTTCACAAATTAGATGTTAGGCATTTTCTGACATTCAGCCATATTTTAAGGGTTTCTAACCAGGAAACAAATTCAGGGATACTGATTCTGTAGTTGCTTTAGCCTTTGGCAAATAGGGGTTAGTAAACGTGGCCACCTCCCTGTCGTACAGCCCGCTAAGGAGTTCAGGATCCTGCACTGTAGCATAGGCAGCGTACTCCTTGTTACCATCAAGTTTTGCTGATCATAGCACTGCAGACAAGGAACCAATTAAGCCAATAATATCACTTTTTTCAGACATCCTCATTTGCCTTTGAAAAGAAATTAAGAGTTCATCTGGCATTGTTAATTTTCTATCCTGCACACAGAAAATAAATGTGGCTTAGTGTAGGCTTGCCCTTCTGAGTCTACTGAAACTCTTGCTAAGACAAGTATGGGACTTTATCTCAATTCATCTCACCTGACTCTGAAATTAATGACAGTTGGCAGTATGAACATCTCACAGATATCATCCCTTATCACCTCAGCTTTTGGACCTCAGGTGAAGACTGTTAAATAAAAAGTCTCTCCACCTAATGAGCCTCATTATCAATGGATCCAAGACGCAGGAGGAATATAAAAAAATGAATGCAGGCACTGTAGCATCAGTAGATGGACTTTACAGGGTACTAAATCTTTATGCGGAGCTAAAAAATTCTCTCAAGAAATTAAGACTTGCCTGCTTAGCTCTGAAGCCAACTCACCCTGTGTGACGGACTGACAGTGAATAGCACCACACAAGCAGAAGTGGAGAGCTTCATTCTCCAACCCTGCCTGCTCAGAGGAAGACTGCTCTGATGGCACAGTAAGTCTAGCTGTGATGGTGGATGCTGCTGCAAAAGCAGCAGATAAGTGAGAGCATGAGGCAGCAAAGTGGGGCTGATACCATATATTCAGGCTTGAACAGGATTTCCAGGGTATTTCTTCTTTGGCATGTGAAGGGATTAGTTTAATTCCAATTCCCTGCTGACCCAGACTCTTCTTCACTCAGAGCTCAACCAAAAGCTATTAATAGTAAATTTCTGTAGTTGGTGGTGAAAGATCTCAGAGTGCACCATGGTGCTGAGCCTGCCACTGAATGGGAACGGGAGAAGAGGAAGGAAGGGACACCCACAGACAATTGCCCAGGATGCAAAATATCTACTAATGCCTCAAGCAACTCAGACCCATGTTTTGTGCTTCCAAAAGCTGTGCCTGCACAACAGAGGGAAAAAACCCTGACAGACCCCAGCCCATCTGACCTGGGGCAGAACCTCTAGGGTCCATGATGAGTTATTGGTTCATCCCAGCTCCCTTGCTGGGGATCACCAGTCCTCCCTTCCTACCCGCCTCCTGATGCACTGACCATGGCGGCCAAGGGACAAGGATTTTTGCACTTGCTGCCGGGGTGAGGGCTGTCTGGCAGGCTGCTGCTAGGAGAGTGAGGGAGCAGTCTTTTCTGAGGAGCTTAGTGGTAACCTGCCATGAGATCATACCCCGAGATGGCCCCTGTTGCCACCAAGGCTGGATGATACTGATCTAATGCCTCATATGTGCCTGGCGTTGCATGGGAAGTCCAACTATTTAAATTTTGCTGGAAACTGGGGAGAACAGAGAGAGGCTTAAACACAGATCCTCTTCCAAATGTAACCTGACAGGCTCACCTATAACAAAGGAACTAAAAACACAGAAACAGCAGTGGAGGAATATTGATGGCAATAGAAACTATATAGCAGGGGGTATAAGGATGCAATTAAAAAGAAGAATCTTTCATGATGTATTTTCTGATATCTTCAAAATACAAGTTGATCTGTAAGGGTGGTAATTAGAGTTCTGACAGTGGGAGGATGAGAGATCTGAAAACACGCACGGGACAGACTCCTGAGACTCAAACACTCATCCTAATTAAAATCTATTATTACAAATCAGTATTGCCTTTTTCCTTTCTTCAAAGTTACATTAATTTGATAAAACAAGCAGCAGAATTTTGAATGTTAATCAAAGAGATAACAGTTTCACAGGACAGATCTTTAAAATTCTCTCTTGTACTTCCACAGAGAAGACTGGAGCTGAAAAAAACTCTGAAGAAATATTTTGCTATTATTGCTTAACAAGAAATAGGCAGCTAATCAAAAGAAGATGCAGTAAAAACAAAAATACACAAAACCCCATGTCTGCTATCTCAATAAGGTATCAGAAAAATCCTCTTCATTTCTGTGTAATGAGACAGCATAGTTTAAAACACGACAGGATAAATTTTCAAAGCAGCAAGCTGATCTAACTATACAGATCCTATTGACTCTACATTGGCCATGCAGCTAAATCCCTGAGTGAATCTTTGACGACATATCCCTAAAGAAGTTTAAAGGTGCCAGCTGATCTTGTTGTTAAAGATGTGGACTGCCTTGTGGAAAACCATATGCAATAAAAATTCTTTTCATAAAATCATAAAAGTTAAAGTAACATCCATCTTCCTTTCACAGAGGATCATTCCTTTCTGTACACCAGGAGAGAATTTCTCTGGGAAGAAGAGGAAATTATATTTTTAGTTACAGGCCACAGACCAAAACCGGACTTGTCACTCTGACAAACTTTCTATGCAAGATCTGAAACTAGGTTTTCTACCTAATAATTTTGCAGCTATAGTTAAATTGCATATACAAGATAATTGACGTGCACTGTCCTAGCCTAGCATCAGGTATCACAATCCTGCCAGATCATGCTACTGTGTTAACTTACACTCATTTGTTCATATATGGTAGATGTAGGTTATAACAATGCTTGAATGTAAGGGAGATTTGCTCTTTGAGAGAAGGCAGAGATGGCCCATGGGTGAGTTGTTATAAAGCACTGAAATCAAAGAAAAGTGATAACATAGTAATGATTTCCACAGAAAAACATATGTCAAGAGAAAAAAAATGAAACAAATAATGAAAGATATAGTCTTATGGGTTTTTCGCTACCTGTAGGGGAATATATCTAGTAGCCTTTAAGGACCTTATCATTAGCTTTTCACAAACACAGTTCTGCATAATTCTGCTTTCAGATCATTCCAGGGAACAGTGTAAATATTTTCTTCAGTATGCTTTTTAGTGAGCTTCACGCTTCTGAATTTTACTTTGAATTTTGATTTTAAAAAATCATGAAGAACTAGTTTTTCACTTCTGAAGGTTACCTGGTCTCACTTGGAATTGTGTAATGAAAATAAAACTATGGCAAGCTCTATAGCTTGTATATACTTTCAACCATTTGGGCTAAGATTCCAGATTGTATTGATATGTGGTTTCATGCTTTGTTGTCAAAGTATTACGTGGTTCTGTGTAAATAATGTATCTGGGTTCAGACAAGGAAGAGGAGTTCTCAAATCCAAATAAATTATTTTAAGACAAAACTTGGAGGAACCATGCCATGTGGCTCAGATAAATACAACATATTAAACTTTCACTTATTTTCCAATCTGAAACAATCAGACCCAAAACTATGCTGGCATTTGAAAGAGTTTATCTACTTATTCATCTTTTTGAAGGACCTTTAATTATTATGGAATAACAATAATTTTTACTTGCATTTATGTTTTAGACCAAAGAAACTTATAACAAAGTGCTAGAAGAAAGGTTGTTCTTGAAATATATTTTAGCTAGAAGTAAGAAAATACTGATTGATCACCTCTCTAGAAGGTACACTCTCCAGTTATCTCTAGCCCAATTTTTTCACCCATATTTCAGGTATGTTCAACCCTACTCTCAAAGAAAAGTCAACTCTAATCCCCAGGTTCTAAATAGTGAGCACTAAGTATTATGCTTTCACAGATTAAAAATAAGCAAATAAAGGGAAGGTGTCAAAATGACAGTAAACAGAACATTTAAATGTCGGCCTGCTACAAAATTGAAATGGTAAACAAACATTAAAAGTGGTGCAGAAGCTGTAGCCTTCTCTCCTTCACATAAGGGCTGCTAAATTACTACACTGCCCAATCTCGAAAACTGTTAAATAGAACTTCAAACTAAAAATAAGTGCTGCCAGAAACACTGAATTTTGGAAATGAAAATGAGTCCAATGTGTAAAGACATTTTCAAACCCTCCCACAGCTCCAAGCAGCTCTGCAGGCCGAGTCCCTGATTCCCCTCCAGGGCTGCATCTGCACCCCATGGTCTCTCCCTCCGCCTGCCCCCCAGGAGGATGGGCCCCACTCACCTGCCTGGCCACCGCCCTCTTCTTGTCCATTGCAAACCTGGCACAGGGAGACTTGAAGAAGGAAGGAAGGGGAAAGGAGGAGAATATTTAGACCTGTGGTCAAGTGAGGGGCAGAAAACAGAGGGATGGAGACCAGCCTTGGGTGTGCAGATGGGGAGCTGGGGCTCGGGGGACATGGTGGGGAGCAGGGAGTGCACACAGGGGAAGGAGCTGCCCCAAACAGGCACCGAGTGGGGCAGCCAGGCCCATGATTCTGTAGTTCTGTGACTTTTGGAGGAAGAAAGGATAGGAGGTTTCCACCTACATATTTTTATTTGTTTCCACTCACAGACCTGCTTGTTTCTTCCCCTTCCACATTTGTCACCCCTCTGGGGGCAGGTGGGAGCAAGAAAGCGTGACTATGTTGTTTGCTCAGCTGCATGGCAGGGTATGATGATTTTCAAACCTGAATAGTGTAATTTGTCAGATATTACTTGTTTTCAAAACAAATAGGAAGCTCCTCTAAGAATAAAATTGTGATATCAACACTATGAATTAATTTTTTAACAGAAAAATTTTATTGGTTTGGTAACACTACCAAAACCTTGCCATATAAACCCACTACAAAAGTACATGTTGCCTGGTTTTTGGAAAGGAAAAGTCTGCTTGGAGGTAAGTCTTTTCCCCTGCAGGTAAGCACTGCACAGCATACAGCCTTCGTTGTCCATACTCCACAGATCGTACATTGCATGATGCCAGCATCTCTATGATGAATGTGAAGATTTCACGTTAAACTAGGGCTGGTAACTGGGGTGGGTATTAGCTCTCAAGGAATTATTTTTATGGTCACAATTTTGTCAGTGGAGGAACTGACAGGCAGCAGACCTGAGGCTAAGGCAACGCAGGAAACAGATTGCTCGTCCAAAACATCCAGAAAGGGATTCAAACCCAGACTGCCTGAACTCTGCCATCACCTCATGAGGCCAATGAGAAAGAACAACAGCTATTTCTGCATGCATGGATGAGGACAGACAGCTGTTTTGGGTGCCTCTATTAATAAATACTTGCCCTGTTGAATGCAACCTTTTCTTTTGTTAAGCAGTTACCAGCAAGAGAAACCAATTGGTGTTCTTACTGGTGTGTGTTTCATCAAAGCCACTGGGATTACAGTAGGTGCAGCCTTGCAGGGACTCTGGTTCAGAGCACTCTGTGCTGCCCTAGGCTCTTCCTGGAGAGACCTCCCCACCTCCCTGCAGCTTTTGGTCCCTTGGCAGACCTGCATATGAATCAGCAACTTACTGTCCTCTTCAGCACAGAGTATTGGAGATCCTGTTTGCCTCAACCATGAGCACCAACAGTTCCCTTTAACATACATGTGCGCACAACACATCCTTTCCATTCAAAGCATGGCTGCCAGAATCACTTTCTCTGCCCAGAATTCAAACCATGTTATTTCCATCTTTAAACCTCCAAAACAGGAAATCACTTAAACATATGATGAACCTAAAGTGTGTGCTTAAGCCCAGCACTTTTGAAATTAATTTCCATTGAAATCCATGGTAATTCAGCTTGTGCCGGGTGGCTTTGCAGAGACAAGGTCTGAAACTTTCCACAAACAACTTCTGTTTTACAGCATTGACTCCAAGTACCATTTGGGTTTAACATAGTGAGGACTTCATCCTAAACAAATTTTTTAAATTGCCAATTATTTCAACAGAACAAATATTTGGGGCTTTGTTTTTAAGTTGCATGCTTCAGAGAGAAATCGGTTTTTCTCCCCCCTCCTTACTAAATGTTAGGAAGCAAACTAAAGTTTCTGAAAAGAGGAGTAGAATTTTCTTACCACTCATAATCCACAGCCACTATGTCAGAACATGACAGAAGTAAGCTACATGCTATTTGTGTTAAAAATAGGGCTCAGGAAAAAAAAAAAAAGCAAGCTTTTCCACACAGTAACTTGGCAGAGTTTGTTTGCCACTACCATTTTTTGAAGAGTAGTAGGAATAGCATTGGGCTGTATATATTGTACTGGTCAGTAACCCACCCTGGTAGCATTGGGGTGCAGGGTTCATTTATTGTTTCACAAACAAAACCCCATCTATGACTTACTAATATTCCAGGACTCGTTTCATAAAAGGAGTAGCTTCTCAATGTTAACTCTTCTTAAAATGTTTCCAACTGTGAATCTCTGCTTGTGGAGAAAGCTGGTTACTAATACCATACTCTGGCAACTATAGCTCTGATTTTTGCAATTCCAGCTTTTTAATGTTTTAAAGATTAATTTAAAGTATTAACAGAAAAGAGTTTACAATTAATATGTGGCGGGGCAAATAGAGAAGTGAAGCACATCCCTAAAAAGAAAACATTTATAGAATGGTGTATACGCCATCACTTGGGCATGCTGAGTCTCTAAAGTAATGCAAAGAGACAGAGTTTGTTTTCCTTTTCTTCTGCAAAACTACAATGAAGTGATAATGACCTCAGGAGTGTATGTGTGTGTTTATTCCATCTTTGGCCCATTTGATGTGGTTTTGGCCTAAGGAAAAGCTAAAGGCTAAATGTATTTTAAGTGGGCTAAAACCAAGATAAACACATGTCCCTGAGGTCATTATTTCCATTAGATGACAGCTTGCATAAAATATCAAAAGCATTGTAAAAACAGTGTAAACTTTAAAAAATATATTCTTTTATAAGTCAGTACATCTTTTAGAAAGTGTATACTGTTTCTAAGCAATTGTTTCTTCTATTGTCAAAGTTCCTTCTTCAGGAACAGAGAAACCAAAGTTTATTTGGACTTTGGCTTTGCATAAGATAGTCTGGGCTTTGTAAATCCTACACATAGCACTGTAAAATGCAAACAGCGTAGCCAAGCAGCAATCATACTTATCATGCACATAATAACTGTGTACATAGAAACATCTATCAGCTACACTACAACTTCAAAGATCTGATCTACATGAGGAAGATTGTCAGGGCTTTAGAAACCACGCTAGGACTTGATTATGCCGTTTAATAAGCTTTGTGCTGGTGTGGACAAAAGATCACAGTTTGGAAACTATTTTCCACATAGAAGGTCAGTGATGGGAAGATTCACTTTTGGGTTCAAATAACATTAAAACACTGAATAATTATTTTTCTTCCCTTATTTTTAAAGCCCTAATTCTGCAGACCCTGTATTTATCCAGAACTTCTTTTTTTCTCATTTTCTGCATTCCAAAAATCAAAAAGAAACCCAAAACTTGACATTAATTTTTTCAAAATTGCTTTGCTGAATCCCGAGTTGAATTAAAATCTGCGAGTATTTCATCGTTCCCAGCAACTGAACCAATTTGGGAGGCATTGTGCCTTCAAGATGTCAATTGTGCTGCAATTAATTTACAACTTCTCTTTCCCAGCCACTCAGAAAAGAAAAAAGTGAAAAGCTGAGGCTTTTATCAATGAGCATGTCACAAGACAAAAGCATGGCTCAGTCTAAATCCACACCTGGGTTTCATCTATTTTCAGTCTGGCCCCTTCTCCTTAGTCCTGTTAAGCATTAATGTTGTCCACAATGTTTCTTTTCTGTAATATTATCACTTCACTGTTGGTTTAGGCAAAAAGCAGTAATTTTTTAACCTTTCCTGAGTGACATATAGAAGACCTTTCTGCACAGGGGGCAGGAAAGCAAGGAGAACAGACAGCTTCTAACAATACCATCACTTTATTCTCGAATGCAACTTTCATAAAACTAGCTTTTGGTAAATTTTTGTTTGCAATAGACTGGAGGGCAATAGGCCACTTCAGCTAAGACTACTCCTTTTCTTTGGATCATTCATCCTTTCAAAGACAGTCTAGTGCTACTACACCATGTTCTTAATAACTTAGCTCTTTTTTACCTGGCTTGCATTAAATATGTAGATTAATTTGTGTAATGACTGAAGTGCCGTGCTTTTTGTACTTCTATGCAATTAGAGAATATAAAAGCATTGTTATGAGTGAAATAGGGGTTGGGTTCTAGAAGGAATTTTAGGTTTCAGATTGGAAGATTATGCGAGGGACTTAGCAATATGGCAACATTGCTTACCATGACCTTAAAAGGCCTAGGGCAAATTTCAGTTTTGTCATTCCGGGAGAAATTTCTTCCCTTATTCTTTGTTATGATCTGCTGAACTCTTATTAGCCTCAGTAAATCAACATTCACACTGAACTGGAATGATTTGCATGTAAATCTGCTATCGTCGCTTCATTTGTATGAGTAGAGTTGGAGCCCGGTTCAAAGTAAGCAACAATTACAATGTCCATTTTCACTGTATGTACAGCTCAGCTTCTTCTTCTACACAGCTACAGACAATGATATGTTATTGCTCCATTACTAAAATACTGGTCCTGGTAAAGAAATTTTAGGGGCCAGATGTGTCAAGTTGCAATGAAGTGTTGAATTATGGCTTAGCATTTTCCTTCCAAGTCCACCACTTTGGATAACTGGCACCCTCACTGTCACTGGTGCTTATGATGGTCATGATTTCATTTGTGGGCTTGTTGTTTGGCTGGTTTTTGTTCTGCCATAAAATGTTCCTCCTGTCAGTCAACAGAAAGAACCAACAGCTGCCTGCCAGTTGTGCTGGCAGTAATGAGCAGAGATACTAACTGGGAAGTGCTGGGAGGAAAAAAGAAAAAAGGAGAAAGAATGAAAAAAAGAGAAGGAAGAAGTAATTCGGTAGGGAATGTCATGTGTGGGGTGGAGAGCAAAAAATGGAGCAAATTGAACAAAGACAATGAAGAGCAAAGAAAATTTGATCTCTTTCACCAGAGAAAGTCTTCAGTAGAGTTACTGTGACTTCTGTCCAGACTTTTGTTTTCAAAGAAAACAATAGGAGAGGTTCACATAAAAAAGGGAAATGGAAGAAAGTGCATAGAGTTTAGAAAGGAAAAACAAATCCTGATATAGTATAAAAAACAAACCCAAATGCTGATGACTGGTACAAAATGCTGTTTCCCTCTCTCATGCTCTGCCCCAGCTATTCAAATTAACCACATCCAAGCGATATCCCCTCGTTAATTTTGGTGGGGTTTTTTGTTTGTTTGCTTTTTAAATTCCCCAACATTGCCTAGGCACCTCTGTATATCAAAATGCTGCAAACATGAAAACAATAACCTTCCTTTTTAGGAAATGGAGGAAATGAGACTCACAATGCTGTTGTGAGCGTACACTGCTCTATTTAGCACAGGAATGGAAGTAGCGAACCTACCCTCTTAAACTTTTGCTAGCAGTTGCACATTTCTGAGGTGTTTGCATCTGTAGTATTTTGGTTGCTAGGATTCCTGGCCCCCTTCCCCTCACTTCTCCTTCTACCCCCACTACTTATGAAATGACACTGAAAAGAATGGAGGAGAGATGGCTTTAGAGCTTCGCTCTTATTTTCCATTCTCTTCTTTCCGTGTCTACTTCTCCTAGAATGGCAACAGCCAGGCACTCTTTTTTTCTTCCTGAAACAGTCCCATTCTGTGCATTTCATACCCATATTTTTGTTTTTATTAGCGTTTCTCTATTTCCTCAATTTCTTTTTATGGTCTGATCTTTATAGCACCTTCCTCTGACTTTTTTTTGGAAAAATATACGATTGTGTTTAAACTCCATGCTTTTCTCTCTCTCATTTTTTCTCTTTTTTTTTTTTTTAAGAAAGGACTAAAATATGCAGGGAGGAATAAAAACGCCTTTGAATAAAAGGCCAATTACACTTATATAACGTTACATTTCCTGCATTGAATTTGCATACTGCATCAATAGTTTTCAGAAGACTTCCAAGAAATAACAAAGAAAAGAACAAGAACCATCTATGCCAAGAACATCCCTAAAGAAAAAAAACAGCCATTCTTTTTGAATACTAAGAAAACAGTGTTTTACTGCTCAGAGCTCACGATATCCTCCCTCATTAGAGAAATATCTGCAAGCTGTAAAGTATCTGCCCTGGCAGAGGATTCACAAATCACAACAATTACCTGCTTCTTTTGGATATTGAATCAGCTAATTACCCACCAAAGTTTGGATTGGACATCTGCTACCTGACTTATTTTAGTATCCACCACAGAGTGCTTCTTGGCAAAGGTTCTCAGCTTTTCCCCTCACCCACCTCTCAATAGGAAAATGGGAAATTATTTGGATGCCATCACTAACCATTAAGTAAAACTAGGATACTCTGGGCTAGGGTACCTGATCCCTGGATGACCGGTAGGATTTCTCCGTGCCTCAGGCCAAAATGAGTATTAATGCAGGTGGAAGAAAAGTAAATGAGAGGAAGAAAGAGTGGGGGAGAGGGGAAAAAAGGTGGAGGAATAGTCAATTAGACATCTAGTGGGCTGAAAAATAAATAACCAGTAGCCCCTAATGTAATATGAATTACAGTTTGGCAAGCACTAGGGATGAATCACAACATCTGGCATCCTAGGTGTTACTGTTTATCTAAACTACCAATAGCATCTGTGTAAGCAAGTTCTGCCAGTACCATTGCCTAGTATCATCTTTTATGTTAGGAAACGAGTGTAAAAATGTTATACAAGGCTCTGTTAAAAACCCACTTTTGAAACTCTGTGCCAGAACTTCCTCCCCGAGGAGAAAATGCACCGCGTGTAGGCAAGGGGCACTCCCGCTGAAATCATAGGAAGTTCCACCCACTGAGACGAAGGATGAATTTGCCCCCAGTAATAAAGATTTCTGCTGTTTAAACTAACTATATATACAGAGCCAGTGACTCACAGCAACACCAGGGTAGGACCCCAAGAATCCTGCTTGTGATAAATGCACCCTGATATAGACACCCATGATATAGACGGGGGTTTTTTGGCCCTTCCTGCTTTCTGTTTGAGCATACCAAGTTTAACACTCCATCTGTATTCATTCTCTAAATTTAAATCTAATGATTAAATATAAATTTAAAACGGCAATATAAAAAAGAGGCTAATTTCTTTACATGAGGATCATATCCACCATAAAAATTATTATTCACATTGAAAAGGATGAACAATGGGACCTGACTTGACTACATCTCTAGCTTCCAAGATACTAGAAAACATAGAACAATAAAACCTAAATGGGTAATTAGGACCAGAATGACATTAGTCTAATGTTATAAAAGATCAAGGCAAACACTGACTATATTGCTGGGACTGACATATTCTGCTTTTATGTTTCATTGAAACTCACGCTTACATTAAAGGACGACTCAAAATCATGCTTTCAGCTCCAGAGGTCTCCAGCTGAATTTTTTGTAAGCCCAGTCATTTTCTTATTAACTAGAAAGAAAATGATAGACCCCATTATGAAGTCCTGGAAAGATTTCATTAATTACGTGGCCACCCACTAGGCTCAGTAGATATTAAGTATCTGTTCCACTAGGAAATACACAGAGATACTTTGATAACTTTTAAGCATATACCTACATATTTTGCAATTTACATTGCAAAACATGTTCTAGAATTATCCCTAACGAAGTAATTGTGAAAGATGTCACCTATTCTTAAAAAGAAAGGGGGTGGGTGTGGAGGAACAACTACCCAAGAGAGGATGTGTCACTCTACTGCACGTTGGAAGCCTCTGAAACCACTAGCTCTGCATAATCAACTCTCTTGCTGCACAGCTGTGGACAAGTCACTGTGTTTCTCATTGCTTCTCTTTTCCACACAAACTTTCTATAGGAAATGAGTTTACGCATGGGTCACTCCTGGGATCAAGGTCTATCCCGACTTGGGGTCTGTATGGTATCACACATAATACAGTGTTACATTGCATAGCACTGCATCAACAGTCTCTGAAAAAATTGCAAAATACAGACAATGTTAGGTCTGGAAGCAAACTATGGCTATTTAAATGTCAGCATTAACTATTTTCACCTTCAGGAACAATTAGAAAACTGTTGATTCAAGATGAAGTACTGAACGTTGCAGCCGGAACATTTGGGTTTTATCAATTCACGCAGTCCCAGACAAGTGGCTTTTGGCCTAAAGCAAATGAAAGAGGGTGAGAGGACATGTGCCAGGTGTCCAACACTCAAATTATCTCAGAAACTGGATGTAATGAATCTAAAGTGTATCCTGCACAGAGCCTTGATTTTTCCTGCTGAAAAGTTTTACAGTGCAGACATACATTATCATAACAAAGTTTTGTGGCATGTTGAAAATGTAGGGAACACATAAAA
Source organism: Anhinga rufa (assembly GCA_013400875.1). NCBI lineage: Eukaryota > Metazoa > Chordata > Aves > Suliformes > Anhingidae > Anhinga > Anhinga rufa. The sequence goes on from VZTV01107709.1 coordinate 12,741, forward strand.
AAATTGCATTTGATAATGTAAACTACAAGGATTACTGCACCAGTTGTATTATTCATGTACATATTTAATTCAGTAAAAAGGAACTGAACCTGAATTTATTTGTAGCTGCCACAGAATTCCCATTTTATCACAGGATTCCCCAGGGTGCCACAGGAACAAGAGGGCCTTGATGCAGAATTTAGATCTAGCCTCCACACAGCACACAGAGTACGTGAAGTGCAAACCAAGAGCAGGCAACGAAGTGGATTCTTCCTCCATTTACACTACATTATTGAAGTTAACGACACTGCACACAGTCACACCTGCCTGAATCAAAAACCAGGCCAATGAACATAATTTAAGACCCTTTAATTTTGAAATGTAGCAACCAGTGATAAGCAAATTTATAGGGGCCAGAGATGGCTTTAGACTTGGAACATAAACTAGAAGTGGAGTTATTTATCCAGACCTCATTTGCTTTATTTGAGCCTCCTCCAGCTCTTGATTAATTTTGCATTTAGCTAAAGTTACTATTGTTGAGAGTCATGAAACACTCTTCCTAAATTAACCACAGCAATGAGCAGAGCACTGTGTTTGCCATAAGTTTCTCAAGAACTGCGGGAAGGTACCCGCATTCAGATAGAGATTTAAATTAATGAAGAATCATTTGTTGTCCTTTCACCAAGTAAGCTGTAAGCATTCAACCCTAGTAGCCACCTCTTGCTATACAAGCACACTTTTCCAGACCATTTCCAAGGTCTAGTTGGAGGACAAAAAGTAAAAATGCTCTTCATTCCATGCGCAAATAAAACACACAATTTCATAACCTTTCCCATCCCCAGTCTCAAAGCAGAATTTCCTTCACAAGGCATAAGTTCCACCAGCCCAGCTCCCCCACATCGCTCCTGTGGAGCCATCTACCACCGAGGGGTCAAGCAGCAGCTCCCCACAGCCCCCCCGCCACGCTTTTACCCTGGGGTGAGGTTTTGGAGCAGGAATTTGGAGCCCCCATGACAGCAATGCAGCACCACCGCCAATGCAGGTGTTAGGCTTTACATCACTGCTCCAGCCTTATGGCTCACGAGGGCATTTGGGACCCTCCTTAGAAATGTTCTAACTGCCCACCATTATTAGGAGTAAAAGTTAGAGAAAAAGAAAAAACATTAGAGTTCCATTTTTCTTAGCATATATAGTAATTTCTCCCTTAATTTTAGAGGAGTTTCGCATACTTAAAAGACAGAAAGACTAGTGCACAATACAGATAGGCATTTACCCAGTCTTCATATTTTAAGGATAATATAAAATCTGTTATACAGCACCAGAAGAATTTTGCTCACTAAGAAAGACAGAAGGATGGACAGACAAAGACAGAAAAAGAAAGTAGGACAACACTCCTTTTTACCATGAGAAAAGCTGGAAAAAACAATTCGTGGTACTCCTTTTTTTATCCTTTTTGTTTGGTTGGTTTTGGGGGGTTTTTTGGTTGGTTCCTTGGGGTTTTTTGGTGTTCTGTGTTGTTTTTTTTGTTTTTTTTCTTAAGTACTAACTATCTCTGGGATCTGAGGAACTAACAAATACGACTCATAAACATTTATCCTTCATTAACAAAAGCATAAAAGAGAAGATTAATAAAAAATAGCCCTAATCTGCTGTTCAGCTTTAACTATCACCTCAGGGGCTGCCCACAGTCTCTTTTAATCACACAGATGACTGGTTCAGGATTCCAGCCCTGAATCTGGAGGTTGGTTGCATTTTAAACAATTAATAGTAAAGAAGTGAAGGTGTGCATTACCAGCTGGGGACAAGGTGGAGCAGGAGTGCTAGTAAAGCCTTCGGGAGCCAAACGGCCAGTTCCTGCATAACACAGCACCTTGAAGAAAGAGATGGCCAGCCCAGAGACCCGTGCATGGTGCAGCTACTCTGCCATGCTAGCGTAGCCACGCTGTGTTGCAAAGAAAGGCTTCCTTGCAGTCATGGAAGCAGGCTTATTATCTCTTTCTGTTGCACAACATAGACAGTTTAGGATTAATCGGGCACTGAATTCCACTCCTCATCTTAGATGGTGTCAAGCAAATGAGCTTCAAAGTACTTCTAGGTGTCCAGACCAAGACAACTGATTCAAGTTCAGCATGCCTAACATTTTCAGTCTCAACAATCAGCCCAAAGCCTGTGTTCTCTTTGCAAACACTGGCAAGAGATCTCTACACAATTATTTTTTTCAATGAGTATCAAATGCTTAATTCTTCCATAAGAATATTTGAAATCTTCCACAACTGAATTATGTTTTAAATGGCTTGAGGTTTTTCAGTGGAAGGAGCTGTAGAGATAGCTATCACATTCCTCGCCTCGGCTATACAGTTTGAGTCACCAACTCTACTTTCTCCATAAAATCTAAAATGCCTATTCTTCCTCACATATTTCTAACAACAATGCAGCAGGCCCCTTAAGCATATGACCAATGGTGACCAAAGCCTGTGTTCAGCAGCGAAGAGAGAGCAAGAAATGACAGCGTCAGTCAAAATGGCATCTCACCACAACCCATGATAGTTTGTCTATGCAAGGCACTGATGAGACTGCTCCTACAATAGCCATTTCAGTTTGAGGTGCCTGACGTCAGAAAGAGGTCCCAGAAGAGGAGAGTCTGTTATGAGATGACATGAAAGGAAAGAAATGTAGGTGGGAATATGGGCATATAATAAACAAGGAGGGGAATGTTTATTTATGGACTGGAGTCTGAAAAAAGTAAACATATGAGAGGAATGGGAATAGTTTAGCAACAGCAGGGTGTGAACTAGCAGCAATATGATAAAAATAAGCATAGGAAAAGTTTAGTCTGAATAGGAGGAAATATTTCTTAATGGCAAGGTACGTTAGGCTGTGAAATAGCCTCCCCAGAGACACCTCAATTGCTTGAGTAATTTAAAACTAGATGAGACAAAGCACTTGAGAATTCATTGGGGGAACAGTCATGCCCTACCATTATCTAATAGGTGTTTTCCATCTCTAACCTGTATGATTCAACTGACATTAATTGGCATTAGGGTGTGAATCAAAATAAAATACAACCCCTAAATGTTACCAGACGTCACAGTGATCGGTTTTCCTGTTACTGCTTTTCAGCAAAATGGTAGAAAGTAACAAAACTTCAGAGACCTGGGTGTCATGATCAGTTACAGCAAATTTACGTCATGCTAAGAAATATTTTTACAGTAATTCCATTCTGGTATGTTATGCTGACAGCTAAAATCTGTAGCACCTACAAAAGTGCCTTTCAGTTGAGATGCTCCTGGTGCTCCACAAACAGTAACTGAATCATAGACTGAAGAATCTGGGTTAGGAGTAAAGAAACCATTCTCTTTAGAGAGCTATGTCCTGAAGATGGGGAAGAACGGTTAAGGTTTTCAAGTACAACAAGAACAAAATCAGCTCTGGAAAGGACTAGTTATTTTAAGGATATTTCTCCCATAGTCTTATTACTGGTATGTTTAATCTCCACCTCTCTAGCAGACATCTAAAGTTTACATGCTGCACTGAACTCTTAGCATGTTTTTTTAGTCACTTTGCTTACTTTTTTTTACTGTACCTTCTACTATAGCTATAATCCAAGAACTCTTTTTCCTTAGTGTAATCAGTTCTTTATGTTAGCTTAGCTCTGCTCCTGCAAAAGTCAGAAGAATAAAATATTAAACCAACACTAAAGGCATTTAAAAAACATCCTCCACACAGGAGATTGCTACTGAATATTTTGAAATATTTAATATTTTTAAAGCAGTGTCTATCCAGGCTGGTTGGTAAATTTTATTAAAATATTGAAGGCAATAATACTGTTAATTTCTAGAATGTGGGGATGGCAGAACATCTTGAAAATTCTAGCAAAGCACTGTGACGTACTGCGAAAAATTTCCCCCCATTTTAGAAATGCAGAAACAGAAGAGAATCTAAGTAACTTGCCAAAGATCACTCTACAAGGAAAAGAAACAAAAAAGTTCAGATACTCGTCCTGGCAAAGTTGGATGTCCATATGGTCTTAGCATCCAACTGCAAAGCCTTTACTGCGAGTAGGCGGGGGAGGCAGCCAAGCCCCAGTGCAACCACAAAGCCCAGGAAGGAATGCCGAGGAAAGGTTCCCAAAATCAGAGGAGCCCTGTGCTGCCAGCTCATAGGGGGATGTAGAAATAGTGGAAAGGACCAGAGAGGCATTTCTGTTAAAAGGGGACTTATACCATGAAGTGAAGAAAATCTGCTAACTGTAAAAGCGCAATCAGCTTTACGTGGAGTAATTCTGTATGAATGTGCCTGGGGAGTGGTCACCCAAATGGATGGCAATAGCTTCCAGCATTGGGCTACAAAGGTTTTATGGAGTTCTCTTTTCTCCCTTCCAAATAATACAATTTTTTAAGCAATGACTCATGTTTGTGAGCTGGGAAAATTAACACATTGAGTGCCAGAATTTTGATTTTTGATGGTTTCAGTATAGGGCTTGAGGTAACATATTAGTAGAAATCAAATTTAAGCCCAAGTCTTGCTAATATCAATCAATTCCTGGTGAAAGTTATATATATACTCTCAGAACATGCCTGTTTATGCTATTACCTTAAGTTTGCAGGACATGCGTCATCATAAAGAGATTAAGCAACTTGCCCAAAGTTGTGCAGAAATTTGTGGCAGAACAGGGAACTAAAGCTTAGTTTTCTACAGCCTGCCAAGTACTTCAGTCCTTGGATCATCATTTCTCTCCTTCGAACAGTGCAAAGGAGGATCAGCTCTCTGAAAACCTTACAGAATTTGGGCAAGCCTTACATCGCAGGCCTAGGAACAGAATAAAGAGTTTGTATAGGAATTCACTCATACTGGCAGATGAAAGGATGTAAATGAAAGAAGTAAACTCCAGTAGTTACAGTTCAGTTTTAATTTTTTCTCTGCAGCCTGATCTGTATAAAAACCTCTCTCTATTTTTTCATTTTCGGTGGGACCAACAGTTAAAAATACCAAAGAGGTATTTTGCAAAGAGGATGACCCTTTTGTCATAATCCTGTCCAGGACACAAGTAAATCCTTCGCGAATGTTGATTTTAGCAATGAACATGTCTCTATTTTTTAGGTAACATAAATCATGATGGTTCAACAAACATCATTGTTTTGGACTCATACAGGTGAAAAGTTACCTGTTTTTTTCAGTCAAGTTACACTAACCTCTCTTCCCAATTATAAGAAGCCCAGTGAGAAGGATTACCAGAGACAATTTAAACTGCCCTGTAACTTAGAATCAGATTTGGCCCAATTTGAAAAAAATTTCCCAGAATGTTATTATGTATCTGTTCTTTCAGACTTTTTGTGTCAACTGGTAACTGAACGATGCCAGCCCAATGTCACGACTGGGAGTTGTGGGCAGAACCCACCAGAGCCTGAGAAATGGTCTCTAACATAAAGACAATGCTCTGAACCACCACCACCAAGGCCAGGATTACAGGAGGACCCAGAGGAGAACAGTTAGCGTGGCTTTATGTCATTAGAGAACAGAGAGCAATTTGTTTTCAAATACAAAGCAGTGTGCATTTCTCTGTACTGTCACCCTGGCACCCCTCCTCTCAAATGGCCCACCTTCTCCAGGAGAGTGGAATGCTCCATATCTGTGACCTAGTCTGCCCAGGATTTTTTAATTTTCATTGACTGAGTTTGTCTATCTACAATGGAAGCGCACAATGTGATCAAGAGTCTTCTACTGGAAAAAGCACTCTGTTTAGCCAACTAAATTAATTTCATGCCTGCTGTTGAACCCTACTCAGACAGTTTTAACGTTCTATGTCTTTTCTGACTTAGAGCAGATCTGAACTAGCAAAAGAAAAAGGCTCGTGCAGTTAATAATGAACCACCTGAGCCACTCAGTTCCCCATCCTGATGCAAATTTACATTTTTAGGAGCCATTCCTAATTTATAGTTATTTAAATAACCTTTGTTGTATGAAGGGCTCTGTCTGAGCCATCCATGGCATATAAGGCACCCCACATTGAACGTCGACTCTTTGACCTTTTATTCTCAGGCCAGGGAATGAGGCATGCCATGCACTCATATGCTGTGCCCCTGGGCACTACTCTGGGTAAGTTACTTGGACAGCACCTCTTGCCAGCTGATTCACACAGTGGAATCTGCATAAGCTCTTGAAAAGAAATGCTCATTAATATTCCTAGCCAGAGGCAAGTGTGCTACAACTCAGTGAGAGGAAGGGTCAGGAAAAGGGAAAAAAAAAAGTAAAAAGAAGGGAAAAGAATTGAAGGCCTCATAGAACAAGTCAATACCCCAAGACAAGTGGTCCCTTTGTTGACGGAAGAAGAACAGACCATTCTGCTCTAGGAAGAACTATGCAAATAAACTGAAAACAAGGAGATATTCTCTATTCTATTTTTATCAATAACCCAAGAGTATCAGACAGACTAGGACAGCCCCTTCCCCTAGGATACTTGAACAATTTAATGAAACCAAACAAAAGGATCAGGGACTTCCACAGAACATTGGCCCTCCTTTAGTCAACAAAGCAATTGCAAAAGCTCCCAATTTGACTCAAAACATTCTCGGGTATGTTCCCCTTCCCCAGTATGATCTCTTCCTCTATTTGCCACCTCCTTTTCCCCTCCCCATGCTCCATCCCTAGAACTGTGCTTCCCTTCAGCTACAGAAATTTCCATCTCTGTATGGTAAAATGCAGGGATTTTGCTAGTACCGGGAATTGTAAGAAGATTGCAACGGTACATATGTTTTTATCTGAAAACAGGAATTGCCTGCCATTCCCCTCCCCCACTTCTAGAAAAGGGGAAAAAAAAAGGTAGAAAAGAGGTGGTTATGTTATAGTTATTCATTTGCTTTTGATCTAAGTGATATATCACTTTTCCTATTAGGATTTAATTTGCTTTAGCATGAAGAGATCAGCAAGTGAGTTCTGTTTTAATTAGACAGGTACTAAACAGTTTGATAGTAATTTGAATACTGACAAGCTAGAGTGCTCACTGGTCCATGAACAGAAATGATATTACAGTGTTCAACCTGCTTGAAGAGAAAAAGTCTCTTAAATATTTTACATGCAAGAGAAAAACGGAAGAGAAAGATATGCCGAATGGCGAGATGAAACATGGGCAATATGATAC